>OMKI01058218.1:9088-16588 GCA_900302315.1 Phycis blennoides | reverse complement strand
TTGCCATTGTTATTCCATCTTTATGTCATTCTATATATACCTTTTTTGGAATGAATGCAGGTACCAATTCTCTCGATGATATCACTAGATGGCGGCACAATAACATTCTCTGGCTCTATGGGGCCCTGATCTTCTCAAACATTGGGTTTAACACATCATGTGCATGAAGGCAATGATTACTGTTGTAGAACATAGACCGAGTCACATTGAACCCTTGTCATGTGATTGGTCCATTCGTTTGAGCAGAGGGCCAATTTGAGTTACTTTAAATACGTGTATAGTACTGCACCTTCCTAAATTACTTTAACATGTATTTTCACGATGGTTTTTGATGATAAGCTAACATTTGGATATGTAAATAGTGACATTCCTCATTAACATTCATCCAAATAAACCACTAGGAACGTTATGAAAGAAATTAGGTCAAAATGGAGATCATGCTATTTGAATAGTCCTTTGCGATCTTGTTGAACTCCTCTGAAGTCTCTAATGTGGGCACTGTGGGATGGTGAGACTTGTGGAACAGAACAAAATGGTCTCAAAGGTTTCAGACTGCATCGATACAATGTGTTCCAGTTTTGACACTGAAAGGTGCACTGAAAATCTTTAGCCACCAATGAAAGAAATACAACACATGAGGAAGGTAGCTGTTATATCTGCATGTTATTCTCTGGTTTAGCTACCCTATTTCCTGTACTGAACCATAACTTATTTTGAAGAGTGAACAATTTGTTAGTGACATCTAATTTGATATCTACATGGCTTATGGTGATGGAAAAAATATCACTCCTCAGAATGTGCTGTGTATCATGCATACTGTAAGTTTCTTATTCAAATCATTCAACATTCCCCAAAGGTGTGAACTCTCAATGTCCCTTGAGTATATTGTCCTTTGAAACTATCTAACTTTCAGAAGCACCGCTATGACCGTACAAGCTACATCAGTGGTTCCCAACCTTTTTTGCCTGAAGTCCCTTAAAAAATCTGAGTCGTCCACAAAATGCATCTCAGAAAAAAAAGTATCTGTTGTTGACAAGATATGGTCTGTGTAATCTCCTATTGTAATATTTTTAGATTACTATATTTATTGATTTATATAATTTCAGAAGGTAGTCTTTATATGAAGGTTAAAACCTGTGCTTGTGAACCCCCTGAGATCTCTCGCATACACCTTTAAGGGGGCCCCGGACCCCCACTGAGCTCATTGTCATTATTGAAGGTATCATCACAAGTTGCCTTTGTTATGCAGTATTGTTGAAACACTTTTTGAATTATTGTGATTTTACAAAATTTGACGTTGTTTTTCAGCGGTATTTCGTGGTCGGAAGCAATCAGGCTGAAACCAAAAATCGTGTGCTGAAGATTGACCGCACCGAACCAAAGGATCTGGTCATCATTGACGACAAGGTAATGGGCATGCACATGCGCAGTAACTGTTACACTTCCATTTTGGTAGTACAGTGCACAGCCCCTTGTGTTGTATGGTTACAGAGGAAACATTTTACAATCACTCACACACTAGCCAAAGTGTGTTGTTTGTGGTGACAGCTGAGCTGATGTGTTGAATTCACCTCCCTCCCTTCTCCAATGCTCATTACCACAGATCCACCATCCCCAGAGTTGATTTGATTTTGTTGCGGTCATTGGTCATGATGATGGGTTTGGTTTTTAAAACATTTTCAAGACCGAATGTTCATCATCGTCATCCCTCTTTCAATTTCACTACTGTAGATGCATTGAGAGATGCATTATTTTGTATTGGATTGACTTGATTGGCTTTGTACAGTAGCTTTGTTCCCTCTGTAGTCCCCTGCTTTAATGTCCCCTTCAGCTCATGTTGCACACGCTTGTGCAACACACGTGAGGGGGATGTGATTCAAATCCCCTAGTATTGCGATGAATGCATCAGGGTGTCTGTATTCTTGTGACAGCCTCATGGCTAACGTCCCATGCTAATACAGCCCCTGCATGCTGAATGTAAACAACAATGGCGACGATGTGAGAGAACTCCCTCAGTACACAATAAGGTCCAAGACCTACTGCCAAAATCTAAATGTACTGACAGCTGATCTCCTCCTTCAAAGTAATTTGACCGGGCTTAGATCCAAGATCCATCTAATCCAAGTCCCCCACCTTTGCTCTCTCCACCCACTGTTGCATCTGTCCACACGTACCATAGAAAAGCACACAGTCAGGGATTTTGTTATTTAGCCAGATTTTGTTGTTTTTCCAGGTCTCCATAAAACACATGAGCCACAAGCCAGTTAAAATGTTACACATTGCGACTTTAATAACTTTTAATCGAAAAGTAGGAAAGTTTATGGTATTGATGGATTTCTTTTTTTACTGGGGATTTTCAGACCAAGCCCCTACAGTCCTGACATGTATGTTAATGTCAGGTAATAATGTCTTTGACACAAGATATTTGGTAGGTGTGTAGTGGATACAGATCCCATTGTTTCAACCCATAAGAACCCATGGTGACGCAAGTGTAACAAACACTCTAAATGTCCTAAAATCTTTCTTAAACAGCTTTGTGCTTGACTTTAATTCAACTGCCTAAGTGACATATACTAAACATTTTGGTGTGGTTGTGATGTCACAGTCATGTCACTGTCCCAGGATATGACTTCCCCAAAGGGCAGTGTTACTCATTTTTATTCAGTTTGCATATTTTGTAACGTAGAGCAAATCTGAAAAAAACAGCATTACTAAAGTAACACATTTGATATATATTGTGGAAATGCAAATAAAAAGGCAAATGTGTGGTACTAAGCAGGAAAAAAAGTTATGTTATTTTCAAATAAGGAATACATTTAGCGTAAAGTCCAATGTAATGTATATGTCAGATCTTTAAAGTGGTAGTATTTCCAAAAAACATCAGAAATGTGTTCCATGTGTTCCACTTGGTCTGTGGTATATCCCCCATAATTTCCCTTTAAGCAGAAATGGGTCTGGGTTCTTATGGGTTGAATATTTAGTTCCTGTTGTCGATCCCTAGAACTTGAATTCAAACGGCATCGTTAATTCCCTTGTTAGATAATAACTGTGTTTTCTGTTTAAGCTACTGCTTATCGAGCATGATATAATTGTCTCTCTCTTGTTGTAGCATGTGTACAGCCAGCAGGAAGTCAGGGAACTGCTTGGACGCTTGGATTTGGGGAACCGCACTAAGATTGGCCAGAAGGGCTCCTCTGGTCTCTCCCGGGCTGTCTCTGCCTTCGGTATAGTGGGTAAGATGGCCAATGTGTTATGGAAAATGATGCAAGTATCATGTATTTAGTATTGAGGTTCAATATATTTAACCATATTTGCAAAGAAAAAACTTTTATGCAATCAGTAAGAATATAATCAAATAGAAAAACGGAAATGCACACCAGCACATAAATATCTTAACAAAAGAATTTGTGGATCTTTTCTAGGTCAAACTTCAGTTGAAAAAGAAAGTATCCCTATAGATGTGACCTGTTTTTTTCAATAAACAAAAAAATATATAATCTTTGAATGATCAAATGGCTAATAGGTCCCTAGAGAATCAATGATTTAATTGGGTCACTGTGGGAATGACATTTGTCAAAACTGTAAAAGGGAAGTGTCAGGCTGAATTAGAATGGTCCCTGAAAGAGAGCTTACCGAGATCATCACAATGCAAGCAAACCTTATTGCTATTGTACAACATCTGTTATGGTGGTTGTTCCACATTACCAACAATTAATCTATGTTGAAAATCACAGATGTCACTCATGTATGTTCTGAAATGGCCTACATTCTCTCATTGCACTCTCTTCAAACTATACAGTCTGTCGAATCAGAATTATTATGATTATTCAATTACATAATCTATCTGTTATAAAAGCATTACAACACAATTTACATCTTACAGAGGCTAATCATGCTTTCAGTCATTGGTCTATGAGTGCCAGTGCCAATATGTTTTTTATTTAAATGTTTGCTTTTATTATGATGTCTTGCATTATGGCAATTATGCAATTCATATTGTGTGTGTTAGAATAAATACCATGCCTGTTACTGATTGCACATGGCTGTACAAATAGCAGAGGTATTTTCAACTGTGTTAATTCAAGGGTATAGTAACAATGCAGACCTTGTTTTCTTCTGCCGGTTTAAAATTGTGTCTGAGGCAACTCTGTTGAAAACTGATTATTTTAGTGAGTAGGAATACATTGAAAGTGACATGCTTACAAGGTTTACCTATGTATGGGGCTCACCCTGATTAAGTAGCTCAGTGGGTAGAGCAGGTGGACAGAACGGGTCGTCAGCTAACCGTAGGGTCGGCGGTTCGATCCCCTTGATCCCCCGCCTCCAACTGTCGATCCCCACAAATATACTGATTGGAAGTCACTTTGGACAAAAGTGTCTGCTAAATGCCGCTTTACCCTTTACATTTTGAAAAGCATGCATGCATGTGAAGTGCTGTTGTTGTAATTTTAATCAGACATCAGATATTGAGGATTTCTGTTGCTAACTTTTTTTTTATTTTTTTTTTAACATTTTTGCAACAGGTTTCGTCCGTTTCCTTGAGGGCTACTACATAGTGTTGATCACCAAGCAGCGAAAGATGGCCGACATTGGCGGTCACTCCATCTACAAGATTGAAGACACCAGCATGATCTACATCCCAAATGACTCTGTCAGGATCACACATCCGGATGAGGCCAGGTACTTTACTGCTTTGTTTGTTTGTTGTTTTATTTTACTACTACTCATACACAAGGTACCGTTGAAGCCAGCTTTTTTTTCTTTTGTTCTTTCTATCTTTTCTGCTTTTTTTATCCTATGATTTGATCATTGAGTTTGATTGCATATGCTCTGTGCCTTTCCTAGATATGTGAGGGTCTTTCAGAATGTTGACCTGTCCAGCAATTTCTATTTCAGGTAAGATGGGCTTTGGTCAAATGGCAAACCGGCACCTCTAAAAACATATATTACATATATTATACATATATTACATACATATTTCCCCAATATAATACATGGTTCCTTTTCTATCATGCATCACTGCTGCTCAAATGGATATTTCAGCCGGCTTGTGAACCAGACCAATGAATGAATGGAACTGAGAGCATGATTTGTACAGGATCTCATGAGGCACTTTACTGCCAGCCTCGTGCTTAATGGGCCCTCTCAGCATTATAGACATCAGAGGAAGAGGATGTCTCTCATCTGCATGTAGATATTGAAAAAAAAAACAACAACTCAGTCATGTGCCTGGCCAAAATCGCATGCCAATTAATACAAAAGGAGAATTATACAGTAAAAGCTGTACAAGATACACTGTCAGAAACTCAAAAGGATCACTATATATACCTTCTCTGACATTCAGCTATTGCTGGTTTGCATGGCAGAACAAACACATTTTCAATATTGTTTTCCGGCAAAATAGGGTATATAATAAAAGTAAGTCGAAGGTTTGAAATGCAACAATGTGTCTGTTATCTGTGCAAGATTTGTATTACTTTTTTTTTTAACTGCAACCAAATAAAGTGTCCTTTGTACTCCTCCCAGCTATAGCTACGACCTGAGCCACTCGCTGCAGTACAACCTGACTCTGCTGCAGAGGCCCTGGGAGCTGAGCTCCACCGCTGAGCCCTCTGCAGACGAGGAGCAGCACTCACAAAGCCACCAGGGCAGCTTCGACATCTTCGAGGACGAGGGGCTGCCCATGCAAGGTCGCTTCCCCCGTTCCATTCATATTCATTATCATTTAGTGTAAATGTGCCTTTGTCTGTTACTTAGACCAATACAATTTCCTGACTTCTTTGTTGTTCAGATTCCTTTAGCTGTGTGTCATCCTTGCAGATGTGTCCTCTTCCCCATAGTGTATTGCTAATTAGCTTGGCCTCCCACACCGTGGCTGGCTTCACCCATGGCCTGTCCTGCTCTCCAGGATGGCCACTCCCCTCACCTTTATTCCCTTTGTTTTTACTGCCCACCATGTGAAAGTTTCCCTATAAAAATCATGTACACCTATGGTCTCAATGAAGATGCTTGGGTTATTCACTGCCTGTGTCTGCCCACGATCATGCACTATTTAATCAAATGCTTTCCTGTCAGGAAGTGTCCCACAATAAAACACAAGCTTTACTAGTTTAAACAAACAAATGAGACAAAATGTAGCTGAGAAATAATTTTCCCATGTTTCTCGTGCTGTGTTCAGTCTTGGCACGTATTTCCCAACCAAGCTCCCCTTCTCAAAGTTTGACCAGATCAGTAAAGATGATGTTTCTGTAATCCTGCTTCTTTCATGTCTCCTGACTCAGTGGTGAACGGGCTGAAAAACGAGCCCTACTTTAAGTACGTGTGGAATGGGAAGCTGCTGGAGCGGGTCGAGGACATTGTGCATCATGATTGGCTGATGTACATCATCCACGGCTTCTGTGGCCAATCCAGTATCCTTTCTTCAAAGTCCTGTCTCGCGGCTTCCTTCTTTGGCTTTGTCAGTGTGTGTTTTGTACATTCAAAAAATAGTGCGTTGAGTTTGAGTTTTTGCCTTCGTAACATTTGTAACATATGTAGGCAAAACAATATATTGATTTGATATGCTGAATAAATTGCATTTTTTATATATTTTTTTTATTTAGTACAATTTCCATGAACTGTGTTTATTATTTTATTGCTCCCTTTAATTGTTGAGTGCATCAAATGCACAATCCAATTTTTATCAACGTTTCAGTACATATCTTTACCACAACTTGTGCATAATCAACTTTGAGCAAGAATTTGTTTTTGCCATCTGATATATCAATATCTAATCTAATATCGCTCAAAATAAACTTCTGTTTCCCATTCGGCCGTTCAAAAACAATTAAGATTATACAAAATGGTTATCTGCTGGGTAAACATGGGCCATATAGGACCCTTCACATCTGTGAAGCGAATGGTCAGAAAACACTGAGCAGATTTAATCAGATGAGTTCAACAGTTTGGACTGCCAGCACCAAACCTTTGAGTGTGCATGTGCGTTTTCCTCTTATATAATGCGTTTTTTTTCCATTTGTCTAATGACTTTGTAGAGTTGATGCATTACATTCTGGCCCATGAGCAGGACATAATACAACAGGCTGATTTATTATGCTGAAGCACAGCCTTGGGACCCATATTATAATGCTTTCCATCTTATGGCGTCAAGCTTCACTTTCATACAACACGCCAATAAGAAAAGGAGAAAAATAACTCATTCAAGTCATATTGCAAGCGGAGGGTAAATGTTCACTTCGGTTGCTGGTGTTGAGCTCACTATGCTGGGCTGCCGTTGTTCCATTCTGGCATGGGTTTTAGGTTGAAAACCACATTGTAGTTATAATATCATATTAGGTGACTTTGTTGTTTGCAACATGAATTGAGTAATTTCTTGTATATAAACAGGCTGCAGTGATCCACACAAGAGGGAGATTGATGAGAAGGATGTCATCAAGTCAACCAGAAACAACTGATTTTGAAGTGTCCATTGCACGCCGTCAGAGAGCATGACAATACAAA
>OMKI01058200.1:6585-16630 GCA_900302315.1 Phycis blennoides | reverse complement strand
TATAGCGGTGCGAAGAGCCTCCGTCAGCATTTGCAGCGGCGCACGCCGTTTCCGGGCGCATCGTGTGTGCGTGCATGTGAGGAGAGAGGAGAGACTTTGAGGCCTATTTCTGGTGCGTGTGTGTGTGTGTGTGTGTGTGTGTGTGTGTGTGTGTGGTGGGGGTGTGGTTGGGGGTGTGTGTGTGGTGTGGTTTTTTTTGTGTGTGTGTGTGTGTGTGTGTGTGTGTGTGTGTGTGTGTGTGTGTGTGTGTGTGTGTGTGTGTGTGTGTGTGTGTGTGTGTGTGTGTGTGTGTGTGTGTGTGTGTGTGTGTGTGTGTGTGTGTGTGTGTGTGTTACATGTGTGTGTGTGTGTGTTTTTTTTCTTTTCTCTCTTTTTTTTTTTGTTTTTTTTATTTTTTTTTTATGTTTTCGTCTCTTCCGAGATAAGAGGGCACCCTGGCATAATGAGTAAACATCATTACTCTCCCATCTGCATCCACCTCTAATTCAACCATGATGGGATGTAGCAGCCTTTACCCCCCCCCGCCCCTTTCATCTCATAAGCAGCACACATACGTGATTAGGCCATCGTAGACACATTCCCGCATCGCTGTGCCCACGCGAGTGCTGAGACGTTCCCTCATTAGCACTTGCGCGGGATTTAATGACGTCGTCCGCGTGTTTTTTCTGGTCTTAGAAGACTAACCTACTTTGAAGCGTCTCCCGCCGTCTTGCTAAACTACTGTTTGGGGTGGATATTAGGCAGGTGAGCATGCCGAGGTCGTCATGTGGACATAAATAGAAAGTAGAAAGACGGGTCAGCTAGGGGGCACCCAGGATAACAACACATGTGAGGGTTTTTATTGTCTTTCATTTATGAACGTGCCAAATAACCCACGACAAAAGCACGGATAGCAACAGCTCTTCTGGACACTGTCAGCTTTTTTCCCCCTCTACCCCTCCTACCGCTACCTTTCACTCTACCTGTGGGATTATCTGCAGGCGCCACGGACTGATTGGGCTTTTAGCCAAATATTGCTTTTATTTTATCACAGACCATTAAGTGTTGATTTATCCGTGTGTGGATTCTCATTCATTTTTCACTGTCACATTTTAAAAGGTCAACCAAGCACTAAAATCAAATAAGTGCCTGTACGGGTGAGAGGTGATACAGGGCGTGCTGTTTCTTATTAGCTCACAAAGGAGTTTTGCTGCTTGCCTTGCAAAATATATGAAATCCCTAATCTGAGCCACGCACAACAAACAAACAAACAAACACACAAACAACCATTTCAATAACGACGACGGTTTCTCTCCCATCCAGTGTACTGCGTGATGATTTTCAACATCCGGCCTTACCGGTACACCGGCGCCATCGCCAGGGGCGAGGGACTGGGCTACGTGCTGCCTCTTCAGGACCGCTTCTCTGGCATCACCTCACACCTGGAGCTCCAGATGTGTGACGGCTCTGACCCGTCACGGTTCATTTGAGATGAAACTTGATATCGTCGATACACGCCAAATAAACAAAAAGCAAAGCTCGACCTGAGTCAGGACATGTTTAATCTCCGATGCAGATACAATAATAAGTACATGGCACAGTAGGCTGCACAGTGGACATAAGGTGGGGGGGCGCCCCGGTGGTCACCGGGTAGAGAAGAGTACCGTTAAGGTCCGGTCCTGACAACAGCAACCCGGGTTCAATTCAAAGCATTTGCTGCATGTCTTCCCCTCGCTCCATCCCATAACGTCCTGTCTTAAATCTCATTATATCTGTCAAATAAAGCATATGAAATGCTTGAAAATATATCTTGAAAAAAAGAAAATTGATGAAACATTAATCCAAGCGCCATTGAACCCAAAATGTTGTTTATGTCTTCTGTTATCTTGGACATGGTCGATGCTACTTTGTCACTGTTACTAATACAATACCGTCATTTCGAGAGGACAGGGGTCCAATCATGTTTCTGCTCCCCCCCAAAAAAAATGAGCATTCTCCTTTGCTTTGAACTCGGGTCACATTCTTTTCGTGACATCAAATTGCCTTTCTGGAGGCACTTTGATGTCCAACATCACAACGGAGTGCAAAGTCGCCACAGTGTGTGTGTCGAAGTGAGGAGCTCTGTCCTGAGAGAGGGGTTTCTGCCACTGGCTGAGGGATGCTGGCTGCTGGGTTAACCCAGAGGGTCAAGCTTCTCAGACACTCACAGTATAGCACCACTGAGTTCCACCGAAACTTGAATCATAATACTCTTACACCGTGGCCAGTATTTTTCTACACAGACATAATGTCATCGCTGCTCAAAGTGAATGCAAAACATTTCCTCAACGGTGACCTAAAATGACCCAGTTTACTCATAACATACCAGCAGTTAACAAGACAGCAAAATATATGATAAAAATATATAAGATCTTGCCGGAATCTTAGTTGCAAGATTGAGCAGACAATGCATTTTTGTATAATGTTGCACCATATTCAGTTTGGGAAATCGCTGGCATATACAGGTCACTTATGGCCCCGTGCCAATTGTATCAGCGGGTCCCAGTAGCTTCCCAGACATCACACATTGTCACAACATTGTTACTTACTGTTCACTACTGTCACTTTAATTACTACTGCCACTTTAAAACTGTCCACCAATATTGCACTACTCATGTACAATACCGCACCTTAATCGCTCCTTTGCACTTCTGGTTACAACGCCAACTACATTTCGTTGTCTCTGTACTTGTACTCTGCACAATAACAATAAAGTTTAATCTAATCTAATCTAATCTAAAAAAAACAAACATAAACAGGCTGGTACTTGGTAATCTTGGTCATCTTGATCAATGTTGGCATGGGCACATTTACGACAACCGCAGGCATGCAGACTGGCCATTAAAATAAAGCATTTAAAACTGACAGGCCTGTAACTTGGTGGCTTCTGCTTTTGAAGCTGCAAGGGCTGATAGCTAGGAGGCTGCTGCTAGGGCCTGTAGCTATAGGAGGCTGCTGCTTTTGGTGCTCATATAGGTGCATTCTGCTTTTAAGCTGCTGCTGGGGTCTGTATCTTGGAGGCTGCTGCTTTTGAGGCTGCTGGGGCTCATAGCTAGATGACTGCTTCATTTGAAGCTGCTGGGGCTCATAGCTAGATGACTGCTTCATTTAAGGCTGCTGGGGCTCATAGCTAGATGACTGCTTCATTTGAGGCTGCTGGGGCTCATAGCTAGATGACTGCTTCATTTGAGGCTGCTGGGGCTCATAGCTAGATGGCTGCTGCTTTTGAGGCTGCTGAGGCTCATAGCTTGGAGGCTGCTGCTGTGTTGCATGGCTGGGGATCTGTTGGAGCATTTATGGCTGCTCTTTGGGCACATAGCCAGGCTTCTCCAGCTCATCGTAATACTCAATAGCCAATACTTTCCTGTAAGCTGTTAAGCATACTGGTTAGCACATAGATAGCTCCCTTTTTAACTTCACACAGCTTGACACCCCCAGGGAGTAGTCGAGATAATTGCAGTACCCTGAAAGAAGAATAACCAATGTTTTCATATACCCACAAACATACCGTCAGCCGAATAATGTCTTTGTTAAAAACTTACCAAAATTGCCTTATCCCAACAGGCATTTTGGCAATTGCGAGACAGTGCAGTAAACCTGTGACTCACATGCAATTACCTACAACCCCATTGAAAATACAATTGTCTTAAAACAGAGTCAAGTTAACCAATCTGCTGAAGGTTGTTTTTAAACGTTCCCTACACCCAATCACATTCTTCTCTGTCACTGATTGGTTTAAAACAAGGTGCAAGTCAATCATGGTCACTGGTCCTGATTTGTTGGGACAGCTAAAAGTAAACGGTTAGCTATATGGCAGTGTAGATAATAGTCAAGCCAATTGGCCCAACTATCTCCTATCCGTCAACACTGAACCCCAGAAATATTCCCGTTGTCCCCGGAGGTAAATCCTCATCAGACGATGGCTGGTGGTTTCCAACACAAGTACTGAGACTATTTGTGTTGGTCCAAAATCGGTTCTACATCCAGGATTCTAGACCTACTCTTGAGATTAAACGCAGTATTTCCTACATAATTCCCTGAGGTTAAGTAGATGCAGTAGGTGATTATGTCAGGCTTGACAACAACATTTGGTTGGAAGGTGTCATTCCATAAGCATATTCGGCTGTTTCTCTAATAAGCCTACTGATTAGGCTTTACCACGAAGGGCTTTCCAGTTATGGGGAAACGTTACAAAGTTGCATGAATGCTTTTTCTAAATAAAAATGGAAGAACACTGGGTAATTTCACAAGTCCTGTACGTTTAACATATACAGTGCAATTGCGCAGAGTAGGCATTCCTTCGGTTCAAATATGGGCAGACCCTGCCAGCTCTAGACATGGGCTGCAGTCGGATAGTCAATAAAATGACATCCTAAATCCTTTCCTAACCTCGTTTCCTACCTCAATGGAAAACGTTGTAAGGTCAAGGAAAGATGTGAAGGATAATTCATAAGGACTTCGGGAAACGTCAAGATAAGATAATCCGACTGCACTTTCACTAGGCTACGTCATGGGATGCCGCATGTTCTGTTACGAAGATGGATTACTGAAAGTGCATCTTAGATACTTTGTCCGGTGTGTTCTAACTGTGTTGTTTAACGCAGGTGTATAAACATGGACAACCTGGGGGAAAATCATACTTTATTAGCCTACTACGGTTGGAATTTGAATTAAAAAGAGGAATATAGGCTACTAGTCACAAAAGGGGAAACGAAACAGCAGTTGTCACATTGATACTTGCTCCCCGGGCACTGAACATAGCAGCCCACTGCTCCTATGTACCATAGGATGGGTCAAATGCAGAGAACACATTTCGTTCCCATATCTGAGAATGACAAATAAAGACCGAAAGGTCCTCTTCTTCTATAATGATTGCTCCCGCTCCCAGTCCTGTCCACTCAATAGACGTAGTTCCTGATTAATATGATTTTATGAAAATAATTGTTGGTTATGTTGGACATTGGTTTTCGTGAATGGACGAATGGTGGGTCAATCTAAATGTTCCTGCCGCGAGGAATTGTGGGATGGCATTATCTCCTTTCCTTTCATAAAGGATGATTCAGTGTACGCCAAGCTAAATGAGACAAGAAAGGAAGCATTGAAGCACCTTTCCTTAGCATTAACAGAACTCCAACAGCACTAATCATGGCGGCCAGTATGACACTTCCGGGTCATTTCAGAGAGTTAGGAACCTTCCTAAACAAGAAAGGCTCTATGAATTATTTCATGTAGTGCCATGTTTTCACCAAAAGATGGCGACGTCTACTTGTACAGAGAGTACAACAACTCGCGTGTAGTCGCTGTACATGGCGTGCGTTGTCTTTTAACCACTGAACGAAAAATAATTAAATGAAGGCATATATATTTTGAGTGTCATCTGGTTTTAACGAATCACATCAACTCTGCCATAGACAATACTGCAAGCTAATATATCCAAAATTCGCCCATTCGGAGTTCACTCCCTAAACGTGGACATAAAAAAAAAAACACTATTAAAGGTTGTATTGTCCGTACACTCATATCCCGCAGTACTGACACCTGGTCAACATTCGCTGTGTGGTTATATCCCGGATTTATGCTGCATCTTCAGTGGTTTATACCAGTGTGGGCCGATCAGTGGGCTGTTCCAGTTGTGAGAAATGGGAACAGTGGGGCACTGGTGAGCTAGGACAGGCTGGGAGTTTGGTGGGAGCAGACGACGGGACGAGGCTCCTGTGCTGATATACTTGCACGCCTATTCGCTGGGCAGGAAATCTGACGTAGAGCGTTTACGGAGAAAAAAAAATCCACAGTTGTTTCAAGAAGTCTCGAAGTCAAGCTGACCGACGCGGACGGGACGGGGAAAAAAAAAACATCGTTCAAGTTTCTGTATAGGATTAGATTTTTCGTTGAACCCCCCCCACCGCCAGGACATTTTTACTTGAACACAAGACGAGCAGAAGAGGGGACACCATGCCACGGCGAACCGTGCAAGAAGTCACCGTGCAAGACGTCCAGAAGCGGAGGAACCCTAACAAACACTATGTAAGTCAACACGTCGTAACGCGAACCCGGTGAACTGCATTAAAGTTTCGTGGTGGATATTTCGCCGTGTGACTCGGAGCACATCGTGATATTTAGGCCTGCTAGTGGACGTCCGTGCGCTCTGTTGGACCTGGATTACGGTAAAAAGTAAAACAAAGGGGATATCAAGTTACATTTTCCAAGCGCTGCATTGTCAGATGTTCAGAAATGACCTTACTACTAAAGTTTTAGTGTGACGTTAAAAGGGCTTGACATATCTGGAAAACCAGACGTTTGCTAAAACCAGATTTTTTTTATATTGCCTATTTTATTTTAGATTGGCGTTTAGGTTTTCAGCCAATTAATTGCTCACATGTTTAAAGGGAAGGGTGTTTCAGAGAAGACCATCTGCATAACTAAGCTATACATCAGGAGTAGAATACATTTCTATATGTATAAGTATACATCCGTTTTGCACATGTCAATGTGTATACAACATAAATGTGTCGATATTTAGATAATTATCAGGTCATTCGATCATGGCCTACAGCTGATTTGTGTTGTGCATAGCAAGCAAAAGTCGTCCGATGGCTGTCTGTCCTGTCAGAGGCTCCTTTATGTATTATTCCTACATTTATACGCTGCAATGAAATAGATGAAGAGGAATTTGTTGCGCAGCAAACTGTGAGGCACCAGACCACTACTTTTGGGGCAATTGGTTTGACACATGGAAGCCTCTTTTTGTTTCTTTAATTTGACATAAAGCAACAATTCCCGTCATTCATACATATTTGGCATGTTTACAGGTATGGGTGTGTGCATTTGTGGCCCCAGTAGTATTTGACATCCTATCTCTGGCAACTCTTAATACCATGCTGCTCAAGCATTTGAGGTAGACATGAACACATTGCTGGCCTTGGATAGCACTATTATGTCACGCCATATAGGCTTTTCAGCTTTTAGGGTTCAACAGGCTATGCAATGTAAATATCAGTATTGATCCATGAAGGAGTCCATTCAGTTGTTTTTGTCCTCATTCTACCACTCTCTCCCCATCCACGAACTATTTGACGCTCAAGATGGGAAATGATGCATAAGACAAGAGCAGTTTATCCGCAGCTGTAATCGAGTTAAATAATAAGATCACCAAACAAAACAACCATTCTCCTCCAAATAGCAGACAGTGGGAGGTGAATGTGGGTGATGTAACCCGTCAGCCGTTCCAGAGCGGAAAATATGAAATGTGTGTGTGTGCGCGTGTGCATGTGCGGTGTGCTGGCTTGATGAGCTGAATAACAGACCGTAACACGGTCAGGAGGTCCAGTCCTTCGCAACACACAGAATGCAAGACCCCCCCCCCCCATTGCCCTCCATCTGCCCATGCTGTGCAATGCTGCTTTGCAAAACAAAACAGTTTGATCAGCAAGCGGCACACAAAACAACATCAGTTAGTTATCCACCATTACCCGTGCATTTCATGCATGCATGATAAGAAGGGCTCCCTAAAAGTAGGAGCAATGATCCATCATGGAGCATGTCAAGCCCTCATGCTTCCTTGGCTCGAGGAACACTGAAATGTAAGCACAGTGAGGTATTTATTAGTGTATGGGTTCAAACAGTTTTTCTTTCCACAAAATGTCTTTCATTTCTAATAAACCCAGCTCACTCGGACAATATTTATCTTTTGATTTGGAATAAAAAATTTTAATAACAAGTGAGGGGTATTGAGGCCAGAGATGGACTGATTTTAGTTGGTTTTGGATTCTACATCTGAATGTGACTGGCAACCAGGGAATTTCCAGGGGATCTCCCAAAAGCCATTTCAACCCCATGTCTGTTTGTTGAAAAGACGGTGGCAAGACCGTGGTGATTAACTCAAATGACATGTCATTTGGACAGTTGGCGTTGACTGGCCCTGTCAGTTGCTGAGGTTGTAGGTATGGACTTGGTCCAGAAAACGGAGACATCGAAACAGAGCCTGTGAGTTGTGTATCTAATGAATGATGCCTCATGCCCCTTGGAATCTTTTCCTGTTAATTCACGCCATTCGCTCATCGTGACTTCCTTTTCTAAAGGAAGCACCGTAGTGATGTGTGTGTCCGCACCGGACAGGATGTGAAGTCATGTGTTATACCGCATGTGATGACGACTGAAGATGACGTCTTCACAGTCCAGTGTTTCCCAATAACGGTTCCCCCCGGGCTATTGTTGCAAGCCATGCAACGGTTGCAAATAATAGACTGCCACTGTGTTCATAGCCTACAGCGCATCCTTTTGCTGGTCACGCTTCCACTCAAAGCGACTGACAGGCGAGGCTGAGAACAACTGCTCACTTTAAAGGACCATGTTTGTCAAGTAAACGCTGAATTTCCTTTCAATTTGTATTTATCAGACTATGGTCATTATTATTATAATGTTGTTTGTTTGTTTAATTGTTTGGCGTTATTAGTCACTCTGTCCTTAATCCCTTAATTGGTTTTTGTGTTGCGCTTGTGTGGAAAATTGGAAATAAAAATGAATAAGAACACCCAACTGCACCACGTAGCTGCAGAAAGTTGGGTTTATTTGTGGTCGTCAAGTGCTTGTACAGTATGTTGTTCAGATCCAAGTGCTTCAACGGAAGTACACCGTTGACCGAGGGGCATTTTTTTTGTAGTCCATCATAAAATGCTGTAACACAATGGGATTCCCAGGCTTCTTAAGTACAGCTTAACAGCACTGCCAAAGCCTTCGCCCGGCAAGAGGAGAACAAAATAAACCCAACGGGAAAAGAAAATCTTTGAGCGATGAGGTTGAGAGGAATCCCGCGTCTGGGCTGACAAAGTGGTGTCAAATGGGAAGACATTATTGAATCATTGAGCGGATCCTGTCATTAGCCTAATGGCAGTTTGGATATGCGCTAACCACATTTTGTTTCTGTCCTCCTGTGTGTCTCAGGTTTACATCATCAAAGTTTTCTGGAGCGATGGGAGCACAGAGATCATCTACAGGCGATACAGCAAGTTCTTTGATCTACAGGTGAGTGAAAGCCGGCACGGTGAAGTCAACGTGGCCTGGCGGTGGATTTGATTCGAATATCAATTCGAATAACGTGGAACAGCACAACGCAAACCCATGAGTACCGAACATAAACACAAATCTCGATGAATGCATCTAAACAATGTACATAATACAAATGTCCACATTTCAGTGTTTACAAATCTCTGCACGCCACTGCCATACGCAGAGCGATCCGTAATACAATATATCGCCTATAACGCAAAAGTAAGCGGCCAGGAAGCATTTAAGTTGGAGGCACTGTTCGATTTGCACGGCTGCACTGGGCCAGCCGTGGCCGTTGGTTCTGCTGTGTACGGCTATGTGAGTCACCGTTTGACCTTCACTCTGCAGTTCACCGTTTACACAGTCGCGTCGAGGTATTCAGATCCCATTGGCGGGGCCAAAGACGTTAACGGTTAAATCTAAAACACAGTCCCCATGGCGACACTCTGGCTGTGGCCAACCCCCCCCCGCTCGGCCACGCCCACACGACAGCCGATAGGTTGCTTGGAGCAAGTGGAAAAAAGCCCTGGCAAAATGAGCCGAGGAGGGCCATGGAATGACTGACCACAGAAATGTGTGGATCATTCGCCCCACTGTCACACGCGTGCCAGGGTGTGTTTTCCTCGCGAGGCGGCGGGTCTCGAGCCTCTGGCCTGGTGGAAACCATCCAGGCTTCGCCCCGTTCCCGCTGTGTTTTCCCCTCCGCGGATCAGTGTGGCCTCGAGCCTGTCGAAAGCCTCTCCCAAACAAACGGGGCCCATCGTGAGCACGAGGAGTCAATGATGAACAAGGAGTGCAGCTGTCTGCCAAATATCAATACAATGACGGCGCCCTGAGGAAAAGGATAGCAACCGACAGAACACATGAACCCAGTTTTACGCGAAGTAGACCCGATTTCTCCGAGAAGGGAATATGTTTTTGCTTGACCCCCCCCCCCCCCCCCCCCCCCCCCGGGGGGGGGGAAAAAAAAAGAAAAAAAAAT
>OMKI01058170.1:26943-40539 GCA_900302315.1 Phycis blennoides | reverse complement strand
TCGGCCTTTTTTTCATTTTTTTCAAAACAGTTATACAGTTTAATGCCCACTTTTACTGCCTTGTTTGATTATTGTTGGCCGATAAGTAGTTAATTGTTGAATCGTTTCCAAACCTTTAAGAGCGGCTGTAGGCGCATTGACATTGACATTAACTGTCTTGTATTATTGTTGGCCTATACATTATTGTATTTTGTATTTTCTACCAACGGGAATTTTAATATAGGCTATAGAAAAATAACAATTAATCGATAGTTCGATTAAGGAAATTTCTTAAAATGCCCATCCCTAATATACATATAATATAATATACAAATATAACAATGATGACACAATACATACTTCACTCTCTTCTTCATCTTCTAATTAGAACAAGTTTTATCTATTTATATGCACACACACACACACACACACACACACACACACACACACACACACACACACACACACACACTTAACTACCTGTGGTAGATGTCCATCTTTTCATTGGAATCCATGGACAACAGCCTGCAAAAACAAATTCAACACTAAGAAACAATACCTGCAGCAGGGCATATTCAGCAGGGTATATTATATTAGATCTACCCCCCACCAGAATACATTTAAGATCTCCACCAGGTCACCCTTAAATGCAGCAGAATGCAGGAAATCGCATCTACGATATTCAAAATCCCCCCCCCCACCCACCCCCCACCCCCGGCCGGGGGCAGAGCACCCCCAAAAGTCAGAACCTAGAATAGCCCCTGGTTGTATAGCTCTAATGTAGTTTACATTATTTAAAATAGCAGCAGTAGGCTTCAATAATAACACAATTATGGTAAATAATCAAACAATAATGCCAAAAATGTGCGTTAGGTCAAATACAACCAGATGTGATATATGTAACCCATCATATATCACAATATCCGCGACCAGTATTGAACGCCATCTTGTATGATAGACTTACAAAAATCTGAATCAGAATCAGCTTTATTCGCCAAGTATGTTCACAAACATACAAGGAATTTGACTCCGGTTTTCCATGCTCTCAATGTACAGACACGGACTAGACATACAGCTCAAACAAGACAATGAGCTAAACATAACATTTACTACTATAAAATAAACGAAGGTAAAACAAACATGTATCTACTATACACAGATGTAGATGCATATATATATATACACAGGAGGCAATAGTGCAATGGTGCAAACGCGTATCATCTATCGCCTCTCTCTGGTGTTTTTGTGTAGCTACAATCGCTGCTGTACAGAGCACAACAGTGTGTCTACCAAAGCTATTACTCATGCTATCCGGATGTTAGGGCTAACTATTATCTTACATTAGGGATACTTACTTCTCCATTTTGTCAGATATATGTTCTATCTGGTGGTTGGAATGTGAGACATTCATGATTTCTTCGTCCACCATCCTTTTGCCAACCCCCGTTACGAAACAAGAAATCTATACTTCTGTGAGACCAATATCGAAACCTTGCAGTTGTACATTTGAACACGTAACTTTGTTATCCCGCCACGCATTCCCAGCCAATAACAAAGCACTCCATGTTGACGTCGAAAGTGTTCCTCGTATCGAGACACGGGATTTCCAAAGGGGGCGTTACCAAGAGCACACGGACCAATTGATTTCAATCCGGAAACATCCAATGTTGTATGTTTTATATTGTGCTCATTGTGATCTGTTTATAATTGTCGTACTTATGAAATTACTAATGTGTGATGACATGTCATCGGGTATAATGACATTAACGTTTTTTCAAATAAAATGTTTTATGTTTTATGTTTTAACATTTGGTTCATAAATAATACAAATTTGAATCTAAGAGCTCCACAAATGCAAATATATTCGTTGTCTATTGATTATTTTAAGACATCGCATTGACTAGTAATAAAATAAAATGATAATAAATAAAATGATAACTAGTAATGACGTGTGCCAGGCAATTTATGCATTTTCATAGACTAAACGCGGACCCTAAATTGCGCTCCCTTTTTCTCCGGCAAAGAATAAATCAAATCGACAGACCGTGTTAATGTTGAGTGATTTTTGGATTGGTGAATAGACAATCAATGAATATTGATTGTATTTAGTCTCTTAATCTTTAATCTTTTAATCTTTTGTAATTTAATATTGCTGATGCTATCATTGCTATGGCAACAGTGAGAATGATATGGCGTAAACATGGGCGTTGCTAAACATAAAGCTCTACTGGGGCGCAGGCCCCCCATTACTCAAAACACACATGTGTTTATTGCATGCCTGCTGGTTGTAAGACATCTATACATAGTATGTATAGATGTCTTACAAGCAGCATGGATTCCAAATATGATATGGAATCCATGCCATACTAGTATAGTATAGTATAGTATAGTCATACTAGTATGACGGCACGTACATCGTGACGTCAATGACCACCTCCATTTCGGAAGTAGGCCTATAGGCCTAGATGTTAATGGTAGTAATGGTGGTATGGTCATTGTTTATTAATTCACTGTGAAATTACAAGTCATTATGGGGTGACACTGTGATGTTTGAACCTACCACTGTGTTTGTCATGTGAGACATGGCATATGATGTTTTGGAAAGCAACATTTAGCTTGGGTAACAGCATATTTAGGATGTTACATTCCTATGACTCTTAACTCTCTCAAAATGGCGTATCGCCAACAAACACATCCCATGATGCATTCGGATGTACAAGCCCTATAAACTACATTAACCTCCCTTGCTTAGTCCACTAGTATTGCCACTGCCATACTGCAGCAGCAGTATGGCAGTGGCAGTGGGATATTATGATATTATGAATATATTAAGATATATTAATCTTTGTGAGACGTACATTATTAACATTCTCAAAATGTTGTTGGCATAAAAGTCATACCCTGCATATGCCAAGAATAACAAAACCCGACTCAAAACATGTAAGTATTGCAAATCTTCATTATTCTGCATTGTGCAATAATGAACAATAAAAACTAGTAAAAAAAAGTATTAGGCTGTACTGTCTATTTATTTTCATTCTGTGACTCCACTTAGGCCTACAAAGTTCTTCCTTCTCGACCACTAAAACAGGAAGACGTGTCATTTCGCAATTGTTCCCCTCGGCAGCGTGAATCCGTCTCAGTACACTGAATAACCATGACTTACTTTTGGTCCCCTCGTTATCGTTCCTCAATGCTGACTTTGTTTTTGTGCGCTGACAGACAGATAGCCGCATGCGGGCGCAGGGTGCACAGGCGACGCTTGTTGCGCGTCGCCACGCACGGACAGTAATGTGCGTGGTGCGGTGTACTGACACGGACCGGCGTTGCTTTGACATTGTGGATGAGGGAGAAAAAAAAATCATCCATTCTTGCATTATCTATCTAAATTTATCTGCAGTCAAACATAAGAGCTTGTGAAAACTCGAACATGACATTTTTTCTGGAGCAAAACACTGGGGCACATGCTCCAGTGCTCCAGAAGCCATGGACAAACCAGGAAAACCTGCAGCAAATCCCAGTGGGGGTCAGAAAGTGTACTTAAATGGCATAGAGAGACAGTCGCATTTTGACGGCATGTATTGTAGACACAGCATTATTCTACCACTTCAAACCAACGCTGCTGGGTCGGTGTCTGGATTGAAGGAGTGATTTGGGTTTCACATACATTTTTTACCTGTAATCTTCATGTGTTCATCTTGGCAAAATAAACATAAATAATAACAACAAATAAAACATTTTTGGTATTTGGTATATTTATTTATATATGCCTCAGGATGGGCTGTATGAGAGACATTTATACAGTAAAAACAACATAATTTATGAATCCAACACAAGAGATTAAAATGCTCCTAAATCAACATTATAGCAAATGAAAATATAGCAACAAAAAATACAGCACATCACATTTAATTAAAAAATAGATTGTTTGTGTCAAGTTGTGTGTGGGTGTTTCAGAGTAGTGGCGTGGACTCCAGTGCTTTCACCCGAGCAGCAAAAAGCAGAACATTCTTGTTCACCTCAGCGCTGAGCTCAGCCTTGGATGCGCGTGGATTCGCCCGGACAAACTCTGCAATGCTCTGGATACATTCCCTCTGTTAAAGACACACACATATAATACATATATTACATACACCATGACACACACATGTGTATACATATATACACACACACATATGTAGCCCATAGTGGGCAGGCCTGTTCTCCTGCTGGCAAAGTAATCTGAAGCTTCCTCCAAGAGTTCCCCACCTCGGAATGTACACCAGAGTCCTCTGTCCTTCTGATAGCATTTGCAGCTGTTCAACAGCTCAGTTCTCTTGACTATAGGAAAAGGCGGCCTTTTCTGTTTATAATGCACGTTGTACCTATGCATTATAAACAGAATGCATACAGGCTTTACCTTAAACTCATCCACTTTGTCCTCTCCCGTGAGGCGGTTGAACAGCTCCCTGGCCACGCCGATGCCGGTCAGGACCATCAGGGTGTCTTTATCTCCATCACTCTGTGAGGAGAGCCAGTTCAGCAAGGCCATCTGGAACGAGAAAGACCAATATAACTTTTAACTCCAGTCAAGACAGATACAAACGGTCGTACATAGATACTTAGTCTATATACGAGCCCTATATGTCTACATCAAATGAACATGAAATGAGTGACCAGACATTAGCCATGGAGATGGTCCATGGAGATGGTCCATGGAGCATATAGATGGCCAGGACTGAGCCCAGCTGCCCTGTGGCTCTGAGAATTATGAGATAATGCTTTATTAGCATATATTATATCAAAACTTTATTTAAAGGGTATATTTTATTTCGGAGAGCTAAAACTTATTAAAGTGCATACAGAACCTATAACCTATTGACGATTTAGAGATGACATAACACAGAGACATGCCAAAGACATCTCTCCGTGTTCAAATAAACAGAAAGGTGTCTTTGAGGCCGTCATACGAATGTCGTCGCTGGCGGCCAGACGAGATTGTCTGACGGACCTACCTGCTGAAATAACTGAGGAGTTGACATTCCTTCTGTCTTCGCTGTCCCCGACATAGCTTGCTTTTGATGTCAACCAAAACACCCAAAGTATCCGCAGATTGAACAATGCTATTAATAGCGAATATATTTAATTGAAAGGTTTCCTTTTTTCGCATTTAATGTTTCTTCTCCACTCCCTCTACTTCCTGTTTACGTCTAGTTCTACTTCCGTCGTTTTCGTTTTGCTGCCCCCAAGCGGAGGAAGTGGGAATTCGTAAAAGATAATAAAATCAGTACACATTTGTAATGTTCAGCCGACTCTTGAATACAAGATAGGCCTAAATGTAGATCAGACACAATGAATGCTGATACCTAACACAGATTCTGTAGTAACATAATCATACAACATTTACCAATAGGACGGAATGACTACAGACTGGTTGCCCTGACCTCTGTGGTCATGAAGTAATTTGAGCGCCTTGTGCTGTCCCATCTCAAAGCCATCACCGACCCACTCCTGGACCCCCTGCAGTTTGCCTACAGAGCCAACAGGACTCTGGACTCCCCAGGAACATACGCCAGGATCCTGTTCGTGGACTTCAGCTCTGCCTTCAACACAATCCTCCCAGCTCTGCTACAGGACAAGCTCTCCCAGCTCTATGTGCCCGACTCCACCTGCAAGTGGATCACAGACTTCCAGTCTGACAGGAAGCAGTGCGTGAAGCTGGGGAAACATGTCTCTGTATCCCAGTCCATCAGTACTGGAACCCCCCCCCGGGGCTGTGTTCTTTCTCCCCTGCTCTTCTCTCTGTATACCAACAGTTACACCTCCAGTCACCAGTCCGTCAAACTCCTGAAGTTCGCGGATGACACCACCCTCATTGGATTCATCTCTGGTGGGGATGAGTCCGTCTACAGGTGGGAGACTGACCAACTGGTGACCTGCTGCAGCCAAAACAACCTTGAGCTTAATGCTCAAAAGCGGTGGAGATTGTGGTGGACTTTCGGAGGAACCCAGCCCCACCCACCCCCGTCATCCTGTGTGGCTCCCCAGTTGACTTTGTGGAGTCCTGCCGCTTCATGGGCACCATCATCACCCAGGACCTAAAATGGGATCTGAACATCAGATCCCTCATCAAGAAAGCACAACAGAGGATGTACTTCCTGCGGCAGCTGAAGAAGTTCAACCTGCCAAAGACAATGATGGTGCACTTGTACACTGCCATCATTGAGTCCATCCTCACCTCCTCCATCAATGTCTGGTGCACTGCAGCCACTGCTAAGGACAAGAGCAGGCTGCAGCGTATCATTCGCTCTGCGGAGAAGGTGATTGGCTGCAACCTTCCACCCCTTCAGGATCTGCACACCTCCAGGGTCCTGAGGCGGGCAGGTAGGATTGTGGCCGACCCCTCTCCTCCCGGACATAAACTCTTTGAACCTCTTCCCTCTGGCAGGAGGCTGCGGTTCATCAGGACCAAAACCTCCCGCCACATGAAAAGCTTCTTCCCAGCAGCAGTTGGGATCATGAATCGGTCCCGGGACCCCCCTCATCCCCTCCCCCACCCCCATTGACAATAACACTCTTTGCACTGTACACTCTGTGCACCATTCACTTTATAACACTTACTGTTGCTTGTTGTTTGTATTGTTTATTGTTAGTGTTGTTTTGTTGTTTGTTCACTGTACTGTTGACTGTTGCGCACGAACCACCAGGACAAATTCCAAATCTACTTGGCAATAACGAATAAGAGCAGTGCATATATTCAATTACAGGACAGAACAATATTTTGGTTTAAATAAATGTTTATTCTCTAAAACAATTCTACTGAATGTTTTACAGCAAGGACAATAACAGCCTTGAATAAAATCATCTGAGAATTACCACCATATATATATGCAAACTAAAATGGGGGTCATCCCCACACTGCATATCCCAATCCCCACACTGTGAGGGCATCTCCACTGGGAAACGGCATATCATTATTCCCTGAACACGGAATAATAGTCAAGTCCCCTCTACTAGGAATCAGTAGACTGCAAATTCGTTCCTGGACGATACAACAACATGACATTTCCAGGGGACGAACAGGTCAGCTGTCCGATTTAGGTTTGGAGAAGGAGCCCAGCTGTTTGGTGTTGACATCCCTCAGCTGCTCCAGCTGCCTCTGGGCACGGCGGTACAGATACTCGATGTGCATGACGTCAGTCTTCTTGATCCGAGAGTTCTCCCTGAACTCGTCCCGGATGCGGGGGATGAAGCCCGGCTTGTCCTGGCCCGCTTGCAGGAACTGGCGGTACAAAGCCAGAATCTGTTTCTGCAGTTTACTGTGTCGGGCCATGACCGTTGCTTTCTGTCTCACGGAAAAACAAACTAAACACGATGACGACGAAAATCACATCACCGCGCTTCCTATCAAAAGAACAAAGATACAGACTTAATGATGGCACATTTGTCTGATGCCTCCATGAAACATGGAGGATAAAGTGTACTGATTTACAACATTACCATGGGGTGATCTAAGAACTTATCATAAAACATAGGAGTTTATTATGTTTATCGCCCACAAACCAAGATTTGACATGCCATTTGCTGGTGGGCGCGCGCGCGCGTGCGCGTGCGTGTGTGTGTGTGTAGATTATTATATACTATTATATACAACACGTTGATATTCAACTCAACGAACATACAGTTACGTCTCTTTGGACAACACAACAGTCAATTGGTCAAAAACTTTAATACTTACTTATTTTCGGCAATACCGGTTTAGTGAACGATCCATTAGTTAAATCGATGAGTGTAGTGTACTCGTGCAGACAACCTACTATTCAACAACTGGGTATCGTTAGCAGCGTCACGCACGTTAAACTACAACTACAACCTGAGGCATGACCTTACGGACTGCATTCGCGTTTTAAAGGTGGTGTAATACTCGCAATGACACACCGTTGCCAAACCATTACATAGAATTGCTTCCACTTCCGTTTACATTTTACGCAAGGGATGTCATGGTGCATTCAAGTACGGTCAGAAAGTTACGAAGCGTACAAGTCTCAATAATGTGTTTTTTATTGTTAAATATCAACCTTGACATATTTACAAAATATGTCATTTTAGTAATTTTTTGAAATATAAATCAACTGTTTTTGGTAGAACTGAGTAAAGACGACCCGACCTTTTGCGTAAAGGTGCTTTTGTTTTGAAACTCCCAAGTTACTGTTCTTCCTGGTTAGCTGATGATGTCAGGTGTCAACAAATCCATGGGCCGACTCTTAGCGAAAACTAAAATACAATTTAAATGAGCGAAAGGTCGGTAGTTTGTGGTGTAACGTTATCGCACATTTATCCACCTTAATACAAGTTACTTCAGTGAACGGGTGATATGTTATTTTCAAATCTAAGTGTTGTTGTTGTGAGCCAGATTGACATCATTAGTAGAAGAGATTTGCCTTAAAGTAATTGACTTACTTTAGCCTGTCAACAGTCAACACGTAGGCAACACGTCTTGTTCATGTAAATGTTTATTGGATTGTCTATGGTCGGTGTATTCAGATATTTTGATGTCACCTGCATGTTGTTTGTGGTTGTGCACAGGTAACCTTCCATTCCACAGCTATGGAGGTTGAGGATCAGATCAAAAGGCTTATGGATGGAGAGTGGTTAGAGGTCACAGATTTAGATGTGCACCCTGATCAGGCCAAACCCGCGATGCTTAGAAAAACAGTCTCTTACATCGTCTGCGCTGTCATCCTCAACGACAAGGTGTGGAATGCTTTCTCTTTGGTTTCCTGGATTATCACAATGGTCTCTGATGAGACTATAACATGTTTTTGTAGGCAACTGTTTGTACTGTGTGTCTGTATTGGCATGTGTCTTTGTGCTTGTTTAGGAGGAGGTGCTAATGGTGCAGGAGGCGAAGCAGGACTGTTACAAGCAGTGGTACCTTCCTGCAGGTAGGATGGAGGAGGGGGAGGGCATTGCAGAGGCGATGCAGAGGGAGGTGAGAAACGGCCAATGACGACCTCTACATTTACTCAAGTGAATACATAGACCAATCACAAACCAGAACTTCACTTTTCTTGCAGGTGAAAGAGGAGTCAGGCTTTGACTGTCAGCCAATCACATTGCTGTTGATCCAGGAACAGGGACCACAATGGATCCGCTTCATTTTCCTTGCCAAGATCACAGGTCAGAGGTCGCTAGAGCATGGTCACTAGCATCACAATCTATCTGTTTCAATCAGTTCTATTTGAAAGTCCTATTCATAAGTCTCGGATTGTTTGCTTTTTTCAATTGTAACAACAAAAATGTATTCGTAACCATCTGAAAATCCCTCTTCCACCCTTTCTCTCTCTCTTCCTCTCTCTTCATCTGTCTGGGCCTCTGTGCCTTGTGCTCCTCCTCCTCACCACTAGGGGGCAGTCTGAAGACTCCGGGTGAGGCGGACCAAGAGTCCCTGCAGGCTGCCTGGTGGGATCGAGTGTCTCCTCTTCAGCTAAGAGGCCGGGACATCCTCGATCTAATAGACTTCGGGCTCAAGTATGGACTACATCATGTACTTGTAGTGTACATATTGATGTTGTAGCGAGTGTAGTAGTGTGCTGAAGGGAAACCGGCATGCTCTGCTATTTTCTTATGCTATATTTGACAAGCGACATCACCAGTCACATTATTATCATCAGTGTTACATTATTATGTATTATTATAACATGATTGATGTTGCAGGCTGCACATTTTTCTTATGTCAAACGTACGAAGCAGTACTCTCTCATATTAGAACACAGTGGTGTGGGATGACCCACTTCAAGTTTCAGATTGTCATGATTGTTTGTTGCTATAGGTACCGCCAAGATGCGTGGCATCCTCTCACACTGCCGGTGGCCTTGCCCTGCAGTCATGTGGTGCAAAGACTGGTCCTCCTCTTCTCCAATGCCAAACAGCAGCTCTGGGTTCTCCTGGTCAAAGGTACTCTCTCAGGTGCTCCCTGACAGGGATGTCATGGGTTACTAAGTGGTGATATAGATTGATTGAGTTACCCGTCACGGCAAATCCAAACTGTGTGTGTGTGTGTGTGTGTGTGTGTGTGGTCAGCTGGCGTGCTGCCCCACCATCTCCCCACAGCGGGGGCGGTGAAGACCCACTCTCTGATGTGGGCCTCCAACCTGGTGGTGCAGGACGCCCTGGGGTCCCTTTACTACGACCACGACATCACCGCCCTGGGCGTGCTCGGCCTGCAGCACCACCACCACCACAACCACCACCACAGCAGCAGCAGCAGCCACCAGCAGAACCCCCCCGGACGCCTGCAGGCCTCCCGCAGCTGCGACGGCGTGTGCTTCAACATGCTGGCGCTTCTGGTGCCGGACGGCGTCCAGCGGGACCGGGACGGGGAGAAGCTGGAGGCGGTGGAGCCCAGCGAGCCCCCGCCCGTGGAGAACCCCCGCTACGCCTGGCACCGCATCCAGAGCCAGGAGCTGACAGACAGCCTGCTGAGGAAGATGCGCACAGCCTGCACCTTACCCATTCACAGTCTGTACTGAGGACGTGGCAGCTGAAGGGGCCGCCGTGGTGTGGGGATGTGTCCTCGTGTCGGGAACACACCTTCAGGGGGGGGTGGGGGGTTTGTCATAGAAGAGAAAATACGTTGAAAGAGATGTACAGTGTAAGATGCTATTTGTTTGAAAGTAGTGAATTTGAGGGGTGGTGCAAGTGAGTAACAAAGTAGGCGAGTCAATGCTTTTATTGTATTCAGAATGATACAAAGTTAGATTTGTACAGAAGTAGCACACTTTAACATGCAATTTTTGGTGAACACGTTTCTTCACGAGATTGTCATTCACATTGATTGTTCAAAGAATTACAAATTGAAACACCAAGGAGCGATGCGACCTCCTTTGACTGTTGGGGAAATGGAACAGTAACACTAAAACAAAGACCGAGGGTCTTTCTAGCCGTGTGCACCCACTAGGCTGTACGATGTACATGAATATGTAACGATTACAAATGTATTTAATGTATAAACAAAATAAACTATATTGAAACCTCTTTTTAAATATCGTTAACAATGTGTTGCAAACAAATGTACGCACACGTGCTCCAACGGTGTTTAGAAACGTTACTAGGCAACGGCAGAGGACCTCTGTCATACAGCAGGAGCGAAGTAACAGCACCGAGGTAACTCGAGTAAACTATCCATTCCACTGTGGCATCTTGTGAAAATATGTGACGTTATGTCACGAAACCAATTGAATAGTTTGTCTGTCGTTTTGGAAGGATGGCCAATGTGCGGATATCGGAGCGGCTACCGTCGCTGCTCGACCCCAACCTGGCCCGCGTCGCCTACGGGAGCTGGGCTGTTCCGAAGCTGGTCACGGAGCTCCAACACCCGGACATACTGACGCGACAGCGATCCCTAGCGGCGCTCTGCGACCTCGCACACGACCCCGAAAAGGCCTACCAAGCGATTAGAAACGGTAGAAGCCACGGGGGTCTTATTAGGTTCCGGAGGTTATATAAGCTTACATTATTATTATTAGGTCGCCCTTTGCTGCTTGTAGCCAATTAGGTGAACTGTAACTTCTTGTGTAGAATGATTCATTCGTGTGTGCGCGCGTGCGTGTGCGTGTTGCAGGTTGTCTGGAGCAACTGAAGCTGTTGCTAAGAGACGACGAGCCGTCGATCCGAACCAAAACCACGGAGCTCCTCTTTCTTCTGGTCGCCCACAGTGTCGGCAGGTTGTTCCGGATTCTGTTGAACATGTCTTGGTCCCTGTCGAGGGAACCAGCTCATACTATTTAAAGTCATTCTCAAACAACTAGTTAAAAAAAAAAAGGCACACTTTTGCATTGTATAATTACCAACGAATGACTCAATTACGTGTATTATATTTCACTATTGAAAATGATCTATACAATCCCTTGAATCAATTGATTATTAAATAGCCTCACTGCGCTTCTCCACTCGTAACTTGACACCATCTAGACATGCACCCACATTTGTTTTGATTTAGATAAATAGTTAAATAAAACCTTGTTGAACGACGGACGGATGGATTTTTATATTTTTGGCCCGAAATCACCGGCTTCAGTGAAAAGGTCAAAGTAGAGTTGGAGGTAAAGTGATGTGCGTGTGCGTGCATATGTGTGCGTGTGTGCGTGTGCGTGCGGGTGTGTGTGCGTGTGCGTGCGCACGTGTGTTCGTGCGTGTGTGTGTGTGTAGGGAGGCCTTCCTGGGCTGTGATGTTCTCTCTCCTCTGGCTGAGCTGATTGACGAGCCGCTGCACGCCTGCAGACTCTGCGTCCACCGGACCCTGAACCGCCTGGCCGCCTTCCACCCGGGTACCACGGCGACCAGACCAGCCCTGTAGTTCAAGGCCAGAACATCACACACACCAAACCAGGAGTTGCCAGACTAATTCTGTGGTTCAAATAATCCAGATTAGAATGCAAACCCTGTAGTTCTGGTCTCGAAATAATAAATTCATCCTCTGGTTCTACTGTAATCTATTTTAGAGACTAAAACTGTAGTTCTAATCCAGATTAAAAGACTAATCATGTGGTTAGAATCCAGATAAAAAACTAATCCTGTGGTTCTAATCCAGATAAAAAAAACGTCCTAATCTGGATTTAAAGATTCATCCCGTAGTTGTAATCCATATTAAAATACTAATTATGTTCTAATCAGATCGAAAGACTAATCCTGTGGTTCTAATCCAGATAGAAGAATAATCCTGTGATTCTGTCTTTCCAGCTGCGTTAGCAATGGTCTCTATTGACCTGGTTCCACCCCTGGTGGCAAAGGTCACCAAGGAGGAAGATGAAAGCATACAGGCCCTGCTCCTCTCAACCATCAGCCTGTGTGTCAGGGTGGATGCCCGGCCCGCCCTTGCCTGTAACGGGGTGTCTGTTCTGGGCCAGCAGCTCTCCCAGCCCTCCCTGGAAGTCCGTAGGGCCGCATTGACTGCTCTGCTGGCCATCAGGTAGCGGCACTCAGGTGATGAGTGACAGCTGCAGAGTCTGCATCAGTCACTCATGAGCCCTCTAGTCTTCCATTTGTGTGTGTGTGTCTCCTCAGTGTACCTCTGGAGGGGAAGGAGAGGGTGTGTGAGGGGGGCCTCCTGCCGGTGCTGGTGAACCTGCTGTCGGACTCGGACCCTGAGGTGCAGGCCAACGCTGCTGGTACCATAATGAACACCGTCATCATTACGAAAGGTACACGCACACGTTCACGCATCATGCACATTGAAAGACAAGGTAGATTATTATTATAATAAATGATTAGAATACTCCTTCTTTTCCTGCTTGCCTCCTCTCCCCCCCCTCTCTTCTCCTCTCCCCCCCCTCCCCTCTCCACCCCTCTCCCCTCCTCCCCTCTCCTCACCTCTCTCCTCTCCTCCCCCCCTTCCTCTCCTCTCCTCTCCCCCTCTCCTTTCTTCTTCTCTCCTCTCCCCCCCTCCTCTCCTCTCCTCTCCCCCTCTCCTTTCTTCTTCTCTCCTCTCCCCCCCCCCCCCCCCCCCCCCCCCCCCCCCCCCCCCCCCCCCCCCCCCCCCCCCCCCCCCCCCCCCCCCCCCCCCCCCCCCCCCCCCCCCCCCCCCCCCCCCCCCCCCCCCCCCCCCCCCCCCCCCCCCCCCCCCCCCCCCCCCCCCCC
>OMKI01058168.1:4946-14946 GCA_900302315.1 Phycis blennoides | reverse complement strand
ACATTGCCTACCTCTGTATCTCGATTTTAGACCGATCCCAGCTCATTTCTAACAATCAGGAGCATCTCTTCCGTTATTGGTTTGTGGAATTCCTCTTGCCTGTCAATCCAACCTGAGGAACCAACAACACAACCTTGTGGTCCGAGTTCCGGGCCCCTCTAACCTGGACACGTGTAGGGAGAGGTTTCTTGGGGGGGTAGTCATCTTTTGTCCAAACCTTGCTATGTCCCGACTCTTTTCTGCTTCTCTCTCTCTCTCTCTCTCTCTTTGCAACTTCTTGATTTGTTGCCTACAGCAGCTTTTAAAAGGCTTCAAACAGGCTCACAGCATCTGCAGGTCAAAGAGCCCTCTCATTTGTGGAATACGTAGACTCTTTGGAGTCTACAGACTTGCGGTGTGGCCCACCTCCTCGGCGGCCCCCTCTTCTTCGTTCTCTTTTAGAACCAGGTCAGTGGAACGCCTCTGTCTTCATCAAACACCGCGCTGCCATGGACTCCCTGTCAGGGAGAGGAAGAGAGGAAGAGAAGCCAAGACATAGAGAGAGAAATGTCTGTGAGTGTGTGTGTGTGTGTGTGTGTGTGTGTGTGTGTGTGTGTGTGTGTGTGTGTGTGTGTGTGTGTGTGTGTGTGTGTGTGTGTGTGTGTGTGTGTGTGTGTGTGTGTGTGTGTGTGTGTTTATGTATGAACTTGCCTCTTGTGGTTGGATGCAATGTGTCAATTGTATTATCTATGACCAAAATACTGACAGTGTTTTTCAACAGCCAAAGCTAATGGCGAAGAGAATAGGCACATTCAGGCTTCTACATTCTCATTAACCAATAGCCTTGCATGCATTCATTTGAGGTTTATTTCATTATGTATGTGTGTAAGCACACATGACCATGACTGGACCATTGTGTCAAAGCATGGTTTCATTTATTGATCCACATACTTTCTGTTTGAGTTTCTGAACTGTACCGAGCAGATTGTGAAAAGATGCCGATAAAATGCCCTGTTTCAGCCCCCTCACTCTCGTGATTGTGTGGACTGGACACACACACACACACACACACACACACACACACACACACACACACACACACACACACACACACGCTTGGTGTCATTTGGTCCTGGTGAGAGCATTTGTAAATGTTGTTGTAGTCTGACCCAAGGCGTGTCTTTTACCGGTCTAGCTCCCTCACTTCTGTTTGCCATCAGCTTTGTGTTGGCAGCAGCCATTTACCCATCAAGCTTCCAGTTCCGTCCTTCGAACCGCGGCTCAAGCTCCACCCGGTTGGCCTGCACAGACTGTTAGCATCTTCCTCCAGGCTTGCTCGTTCTACAAGAGAGCCTGGATAAAGTCTACAGTTGTTGTGGTTTCACACTTTGACGTACATATCGAAACATGTTATTCGCCTCTCTGAAGACTATCATGTTTTTATTGCCTTTGGTTTGCCTTTTCCTCTGAGGAAGTGATAAAAGAAGAGCTGGCAAAATGCTTTTTGAATCGTCCTTATCGCTGTCTTTGTTTTCACAAACCTCTGGCTCTTCTGGCCACTCATTGATCATATGATAGTACCTCGACATTCGTTTCATGGTTCAAATACTTTACTGGCAGTTTGTTGTCTGGCGAGTGGGCCTGGCAACAGCCAGCGTAACCCAGTGTCTGATATTAAGATTTAAAACTCATTAAATCAATTTCACTTTATTTTCAAACATGTGTAGCCGAATAATAATAATAAAAAACATTATTTACTTATTATTATTATTATTGTGGTTATTGTTATTGTTATTGTTATAATAATAATAATAATAATAATAATAATAATAATAATAATAATAATAATAATACAACTTATCGTTATTATATTATTAATTATTAATTATTATTATTATTTAATATGAGGTGGACCTCTTAAACAATGTCCTTGAGGACGAACCCCAACTTGCTCCTCGGGCGCTGTACATAGCTGCCCCCTGCATCCTATGTACCACAGGATGGGTCAAATGCAGAGAGCAAATCTCCTTCCCATATGTAAAAATACTGAGAATGAACAATAAAGACCAAAATGCCCTGATTCTCTAGCAAAGGAGTGGCATCAGCCACACCAGGCCATACCCAGAGTCAGGGTTAGATGGCCCTACCCAGAGTCAGAGTTAGGTGGCCCTACCCAGAGTCAGGGTTAGATGGCCCTACCCAGAGTCAGAGTTAGGTGGCCCTACCCAGAGTCAGAGTTAGGTGGCCCTACCCAGAGTCAGAGTTAGGTGGCCCTACCCAGAGTCAGAGTTAGGTGGCCCTACCCAGAGTCAGAGTTAGGTGGCCCTACCCAGAGTCAGAGTTAGGTGGCCATACCCAGAGTCAGAGTTAGGTGGCCATAGCCATCGAGGGTTTCATAATAGAATGATGCTATCACGAGTCTGCCAATGAAAAATACTGTTTAGAAACAGTTTCAACATCTGATGATGGCAGGTTCAGTGAACAGCTCGTGCCACATTAAACAAAAAAAAATATATATATATCTATGGGAGTCTGTGGGACCCAAACCACTCTTGCTGACTGCTGCCACATCCATGATTTCAGTGCCAACTGAATTAAAACCGAATTATATGGCAAAAATGTCATGCTCAGTTTGTTAAACAGCCACATAACACAACAAAGCGAGCATCACTATTTTTTCCAACAGCAGTGCTGGGGGAAGATAGGCTGTAAAGGCTACTGAGCCAGTGGGAGCCTGTTTGACTGTCAAGGTTTCTGGGCAGTGCAGTTATGTTTGAGGAAATGTGGAAAATAAACATTTAGTTACTAAAATTCACTATATCCTCATAAATGACCACCTACTGATGCCTTGTAATGGGAAATTTGCATTAGACATGGAGGTTTCAAGACACAAGCCCATAACATTATCACTCTGGAGGTGGGGGGGGGTTGGCCTCAGCTGACAGAGTTAAACCAAGGTTGAAAGGAGTACTTGTATTCTTATCTGAAGTCATGCAGCTGTGATCTCAAGGTTTTCCCTCTGCTACAACACGAGACAGTGCCCCCCGTTCAGGGCTCAGACCCTCTAACCTTATTGTGTTGTATGTGCCTCTCTGCACAGAGACTTATTTTACGCTCATCCTTATTTTAAATCAATCAAGCTTGTGAATCATCAATACTGCTGTGAGTTTCTGCCACAAACTTCAGGATTCCTCCTCTGGGGCCGACCGGACCTCCCGAAGGAACCCGACTGACTGATCACCCCCCGACCCGGACCTTTTGACCTCCTCGACAAACAAGAGAGCGCAGGAGTCCGGACCGCCCGGGGGGTCACTCGCCGCTCCAGCGCTGGAGTCATAACAGACAATGAACGGTGAGGAAACGACCAGGATCGAGGGGTCCGGCCCCAGATGGCGAGGCTTGCGCGGTGTACGGACCGTGGACCCTGACACACATAAAGGGGGCCTGTCAGACCCTACCAAGGTGGGAGGAGTGTGGATTTGGTGGAGTTCTGCCGAGAGGGTTCAAGCCAACCACCCATGAGTTCCCATGAGACGCCTCATGCATCACGTGGGCGTGCCATTCGTCAAGATCGCCGCCGCAATGGCTGGACAAGAACCGAGCACTGAGATCATCTTCTGCGACGCAGCGAGCCCACGCTGCACATGCACTTCCCGCGGCATGTGGACGTGGAACCAGGTTGGCAGACGACTAGAGGAAGACATCCATTCCCATTTACATTTACATTTAGGGCATTTAGTAGACGCTTTTATCCAAAGCGACTTACAAAGAGTACATTTGTCATAAGAAGGTGAAACATTTCATTGCTGCTAATACAGCAAGAAAGTCACCAGAACAAGTTTCAAGCATTTCAATTGCTAGCTTAACCATTGCTAGTATACAACATCTCTGACTAAGTGCCAAGTTACAAAGAGCGATCAAAGTGCCAAGACGTACAACATACAAGAGCATGAGGGGAGTGTTATGCAGGGTTCAGATGAACTCTGAACAAGTGGGTCTTGAGTCTTTTCTGGAAGATGGGGAGTGACTCTGCAGTCCTGACATTGGCAGTGGTTCCACCACTGCGGTGCCAAAACGGAGAAGAGTTGAGATTTCGCCATCTGACCTTTTCCTCCTTTTAGTGATGGAGGTACCAGTCGACCAGCTGAGACAAGCGTCGTTGCGGAACACGAGCGGCCGGATGACGGCACGCTCAACGCAACCGCCGCCCCCCCCTCGGTGGGAATCACATCCTCGCCATGCATTCCTGAACGGGATGAAGCCCGCCACGGTGGGGTGTTGGGGGACAGCGAAGCTCCAGACGGTTGAGATGCCAGCGTTTCATGTCGAGAGGAAAGCGCTGGACAGCAAGAGGAGGAGCAAAGGACAGGAGAGAGATGGAGGTGCATCACGCCAGCTGCTCTCCGTGTCCCGCGGTGATGGGGATGACGACGAGAACAGGGGAAGGGGGTGGAGGCAGAGGAGGAGGAGGGTACGATGGATGCGGCCGTCATTGGCAAGACATTACCTGCGCTGATGATGAATGCTACGAGTGCGGTGAGAAAGGAATTGGGGGCCGTTTCAAAAGCAAAGGGGGCACAGTGACACGGTGAGCGTGGGGATCCACCGTTGACCGGACAGAGCGGTGATGAAGACAGCAACAAGGAGCACTCGACCCCTGTTTTCAACTTGGCAGCGGGGGTCATCGTACCATGCCAGGGGTCTCTGGTACGGACCCCCATTCTTCCGGTGACAAAAAATATGTGAGGAGGACGTGGCGAGGATCGGGGGGAAACGTCCCGGGTCACCGTTATTAATCATACTGCAGCAGCAGATGGTACCATTCTGTCCCAAACGCTCTCCAGAGTAAGGGCTTCAACCTCCTCACCCTGCTGTAACGTAGTCCACAGGCTCCCAGGACCACCCCCCCGTCCGCGCTGTCCGTCAACAGCATCCCTGGTCCGGACGTGTATCAGGAGCATGGTGGAAAGGGGCTGAAGCTTTGGCTACCCTCAAATTGGACCAGCTTGGGGGCGGCAGTAGCTCAGTGGGTAGAGCGGGTGGACAGAGCGGGTCGTCCACTAACCGTAGGGTCGGCGGTTTGATCCCCTTGACCCCCCTCCTCCAACTGTCCACATGTCGAACCCCACAAATGTACTGATTGTAAGTCGCTTTGGACAAAAGCGTCTGCTAAATGCTCCCTTTACCTTTGACGGTCAAGGCCATGGACGCAGGAGTGTCTCACCAAATGGCCCGATATCAACCCTCTCCTCCAACAGACCCTGGTGATCATGACGGGATACCCCGCCTCCACAGGGGATGTATGATGATGTATCGGAAAGATTGTGTGAAATGATGCATTTGACGTTCCATACCCTGTGTTTGTTTTACAAGATATTTTGTTTGTTTATTTTCTATTTTACAGATCAGTGATTTTTTTTTTTGCTATGTTGGTGCATATTGTGTTGATTATGATCAAAAGGGAGTAAATGTAATGGAAAATTTGCATTAGACATGGTGGTCTCAACACATGAGCCTGTTAGATCTCAGTTATTAAGTTATTATACATAACGCTTATCACCCTGGGGGGGGTCCTAACTATTGAGTTATGTTGAGTGGCCTCTGCACAGAGACTTATTTTACGTTGTCAAATAATTCGGTCAATTAAATCAATCAAGTTTGTGAATCATCAATGCCGCTGAGAATCTCCGCCACAGTGTGACTTATCTGGTCACAAATGCGAACCTGGAATCTTATGCATTTTGGCGATAACATAACCGATTGCCCTAGCTCATCTTAATGCCTAAAAGAGGTCTATGTTTACAGATACAGATTCTGGCCATTAAACATTAGTAGCACAGTCTAAATCTGACACTCCACAGGGAATACATGTGCTATTTTAGACTTTTATTGAACAATTTACAATTCCACTAGATTATTGTGTCTGGTTCAAAAGACCTGGAAATATTCAACCGTGTGTTTGTGTGGTGAGATAATGGATTTTATGTCTGTGTATATACGAGTGTGTCTCTAAGTGTTTAAGAGTGTGTGCGTGTGTGTGTGCGCGCGCGCGCGTCTGCGGCCCAGACATTCCAGTGAACGCGTGCAGCAATCTGTCAAAGGAGAAGACGCAGAAAAACAACTGGAGCTAAGTCATCTGTAACTGATCCCAGTAATGAATGAGTGGAAACACTATTTGTGGCGAGAGGGGAACAGCCACGGCTGCTGGCACAGCATGTCCACTGCTCCCACACACTGTGTGTGTGTGTGTGTGTGTGTGTGTGTGTGTGTGTGTGTGTGTGTGTGTGTGTGTGTGAAACATAGTTCAGACTTAAAAGAGAATCAGATCCACACACACGTGGGTCGGCGGGCGCAGAACGGCAAACCACAGAAGTTACCGACTCAAAGAAACCACTGGGATAAGAGTGGGCTGCGAACCAAAAAAAAGAAAAAGGGGAGACATGGCTAGATGGCTGGATAGAGCGGGTGGACAGAGCGGGTCGTCCACCAACCATGGGGTCGATCCCCTTGATCCCCCACCTCCTCCAACTGTCCACATGTCGAAATGCCCTAAATGTAAATGTGAACCCCACAAATGTACTGATTGTAAGTCGCTTTGGACAAAAGCGTCTGCTAAATACCCCCTTCACCCTTTTACATGGCAAATACAAATAGAGAAAGAGACTGAAGGAGAGTGAGTACTGCAGAACAGTACCATTTCCATCTCATGTGAGGTCACCCCCCCCCCCCCCCCCCCCCCCCCCGGGCCGTCCTGTCAACCTCGCTGGTCTCAGGGTCATCCTCCAAATCCCCTGTGTCAGGGTTGAGCAGAGGAGGACCCAGATGCAGAGAGTAGAGGCAGCCAACAGACGCTTAACTATTTATTGGACTTACAAAGACAGCATACCAGGAACAAACAAAACAAGATCACTGACAAAACTATGACTATGAGTCATGACTGTGGAGTGATCTAACGTAGACGAGGACGACAAGATACGACGAGACTCGGACAAGGACTCAACAAACACAGGACTTAAATACACCAAGAACTAATTACTAACCAAAGACAGGTGAGGGAACAAGGCACAGGTGAACACCATGGGGCAATCAAGAAAGGAGGGAAAACAGGACACAGGGGAAACACAGAGCAAGCCAATGAAAAACATGAACAGACAGAAGGTGACACCCTGCTCTGTCCCCGTCCCGTCACCCACCTGGGGCTCCCGGCTGGGTCGTTCAGCCCTCCAGGCCCCTGAGTCTGTGACAGCTGCTGGGGACATTGTTTTGAGGGGATCATCTTCAGAATTCTTTTGTATTTATTCTTTCTTGATATTGTGTGTACAGCCTAGAATGGGGTCTACTAAAGAAAATGATTGATTGATTGATTGATTAATTGGATAGTGCCAGTGCATTACACAAAGGGGATATCAAACAAACTGTTTACTTTTTTGACTGAGTCAGAGCCCCACCACCAAAAAAACCATTGTGTCATTTGTAGGCCATTTGTAGGCCATTTGAGGTCACCCCTGCTACCTCCTCTGGAAGTCAGTTCAGAGCAGAGGTAATGTGTTGTTTATCACTTGTACCTTAGGGTTGTGACCAGGTTACCCAATTTTCACCACGCTATGCTAGTCTTCTTTTGCAAACCTAAAAATGTGCCATCTTTGATGATGCATTCTTTTGTCATTGTCAATACAGTATTGTTTGTGTGTTTTGAGCTACATTTCAGTGCTATATTCCCTGTAGCTTTTGACATTTATGTAGGCTATCATGTTTTCATGTTTCAGCAAGTGCTGACCCCCCCCATGGTTACCACGATGGGAAGGCAACGATCTGGAGAGGAGTGACTGGCAAACCGGGATTTAGATATTGCAGACTGATCAGGTAAATTGCTGTCTGGTGTGTAGGCGAAGGAAGAAACAGCGCCACCGGCCGCCACTGGGAGGCTGAAGAGGACGACGTGACAGCAGGAATAACACACCAACATACCGTTGGGCGCAGGGCGGCTCTGCAGACTGTGCGTGTCATGTAGTGGGCGTGTCCTGTTGTACTGCGTACCCGCAGAAAGACCTACTTGCTTTAAATAGAGGCATCATTGTAGTTAATTAACTATGGTCCTGCTCCTTTTATCCACCAGGGCGTATTCATCCTATGATGAAATGGTGAAAAGGGGTCACAGGCACGGCAAATTGCATAGAGATCTTGTGCGGCTCGGTGGGGACTGGGTTTGGAGAGGTGTACAGTGTGCTGTAGACAGAACCGCACTGCAGAGAAGGATACCATAATGACAGGATACTGAAAGAGTGAGGTATTGCACAAAAATAAATGAAGTTGAAACTAATGTGATGTAATGGAAGGTGCAAAGAGAAGACGTTCTTCCAACATGTGAATGGCGAAGGAGTCTCTGGTGCCACTTTATAATAATAGCCAGCCATAAGTCAATTTCCTTTAGTTAGTAATGGATTTATCATTAACAAAACATTAATATTAATTTGTCGATGATTAATAAGTGTTAAGCCTTCCAGTCTTTCCAGTGGACTGCCAGCTGTTAGGCTGATCTATCCTTCATACATCTGGGCGGACACTCCCACTTGTGACGTCACTAGAGGGTAGATTTTTGCCGCGTTCAACACAATTCGGAATTAGGAAAAAAATAATTGCATGGTTGTCCTACTTGGATTACAGGGTGGAAATTCGGGTGTTATTTCAGAGCTCCAACTTGACGTCAGTTACAACATCAAACATAGCAACCTTTATTGTTGATGGGAATTCAATTATTCCAAAAGTGTTCTAACACATAATTTGGTTGTGTAATTATGTAATATGTGTTTGAGTTATTTAGATAATATATTTTGCTGTTATTATAGCAATATGTGGATAATATGTTGTACAGCAATTGTAGCCTACTGATTAAATTATTATTATCATTATTATTATTATTACATTATATTTTCTTCTTCGTTATGTGGTAGATGCAGCAAATGATATAAAGGTTTTTATTATTTGATTGGTTGCTGTCATGTTTGCATGCGTCTGATCGCAGGCAATGGAAGCGCACAGTGTGCTGTCTGCAGGAGGAAGCACCGACAGGGAGAGAAGATAGGCCCCAAAAATGGTTACTGGTATGCAGGGGTGAAAGTAGTTTTTATTTCTTGCCGGTACTATCATAGAGACCCATAGTGCACCGAAAAATACACATTCACTAGGACTTCTCATCACTCTAGTACTTTTTATCACACTAGTATATCACTCTTTCATCCCCCTATATCAGTTTTGGATTACAAATGAATTGCACATCATTTCAACAACACAATCATTTTAATAACGTTTTTAATAACAGTTGACAACTATCTTGACTTTTCATTTTGGACATTGGTGGAATAGAACAGAAAAGTGAAAGTTAAGTTAAGTTAAGTAAAACACTTAAAATACATTCCAAAGAGGCCTGAAGTAGCCGTCCTCACCTGTATGACGGCGAGCCATGCTGCTTGATGAGTGAGCAGCTCTCCTTCCTTTGCCCAGCCAAGTCTTTACATACAACCCAGTCTCACGGCAGTTCTGGAAATAGTCACGAAATAGTCCTAATCTATTTTCGTGACACTCAGCACGACTTTCATTATAACCCTAACCCTAACCCTAACCCTAACCCTTACCCTTACCCTTACCCTAACCCTAACCCTAACCCCTAACAATGATATCCTAGGGTTAGGATATCATTAAAAGAGAACTGGCGGCGGGTCCTCGGGCAGCTTTAGCTGGCGTCTTCACCAAGAGGCTCATGGGTACTGTAGTATTTACTGTAAAAACGTGGTGCAGGCATGAAAGATACTTCCGTTGAAATACATTAGTTTGAAAGTCGTGCTGAGTGTCACGAAAAAAAAGGAAATTCGTGTCCATGTACACGAATCAATAGATTACATTTCGTGACTATTTCACGAATTGCTGTGAGACTGTGTTGTTACATAAGGAAGGGGATCCCACTGCTTGCATGGTGGTCCCACTGTGTTGATGATGAACTCTGTTATAATGCTGTTCATTGTGC
>OMKI01058166.1:46721-67045 GCA_900302315.1 Phycis blennoides | reverse complement strand
CTCAAGAGGAGTAGCAGTGAAACTGAGGGTGGGAGAGAGAGAGAGCGCGAGGGAGAGACAGAAGTGGACGGATGGATAAAAGGAGAGCGGGGAACATGTCCTGTCTCCAGCATGCAGGCAGAGAGAGGCCAAGGGCAAGCCGGGTGGGAGAAGATCACTCAAGGTTTCATCTGCAAAATATGACAACCGACCCCACACACACACACACACACACGCACAAACACACGCACACACACACACACTCACACACACACACACAGCAGTAATGAGAGCCCAAGAAACTGGCAGCATGCCAGGACAGTCTAGCACAGTTGAGGACATTCATCTCACACACACACACACACACACACACACACACACACACACACACACACACACACACACACACACACACACACACACACACAACGTCATGCACACATACACATGCACACAACCCCCACATGCCAATCACAGAGTGCTTGCAGTCTGCTCTGAAGGACAACGTGATTTGTGGAAACACGATGATGAAGATGATAAAGAGCCTATTTATTTACCTAGAATTGTACCTATAATTATAATAATACATGTAGATTTGAATACGTTAACAATTGTGAAAAATGGAGACAAAATCTATCTATTTATCTATCTAGTACTGTAGGGCCCATATAAGATATGAATGGCAAGACGCTTTGAAATACATTTTCAATGTTTCTTTTAAATTAACAATTATTACTTGTTTTCAAACATTAAAACATTTGTTTCGATGTTTGATTCATTTTCGAACGACAATGACTATTTGTTTGCGCACAACTACATGCAATTACACTCATTGGCCACTTGTTGTCTGCACGTCCTCCAAGAAAATAGCAGCAGTTCCGCTTTAACCGCGGCTGGCAGTATCACTGTCATGTCTTCAGCTCTATAAAGAGCTGACAGTGTTCTACACTGCATACTGTCAGCTCTACAAAGTCTCCAGTTTTCATCTCGTGTTACTTCTGCGGGTCCCGCAACAAATCCTGAATTGAAAAGCTCTGCTCTTTTTCTCCTAAGAAACCAACCTCCTATTGTAATAACATCTTATTTCCGTTGTTTTCATGAGGTGCAAACTAGACTTCACCAGCATGCATGTGAGATGTATTAGCTGTAGCTTTTGTAAAGGTGGTAAATTGTCTATTCTATTAATTGTATGTATGTTTTTCTCTCAAATTCACTGACAGACGGACTGGTGAATGGAGTATGGTCTATCTGTTGTATTTTGAAAGCAGTATTGAACATTCATTAAATGAACTCCCACTCAATATGTATTTTATCAGCAGAGGGCCGCTGTCTTATTATCGTGTGTGTTCACTGATTTGAGCCACCCATGATTTAGTTTTTATTGTCAGACCCGTAGAGACTGCAGGGTGAATCTGCCAGACGGATCCTCTCCCCCACTCCCTCCCTCCCTCCCTCCCTCCCAGACTCCCACCCCCACTCCTCCATTTTAACACCCAATTCTCTCCTGCTCTCTCTCCGTCTCCCCACCTATTATCCGCCTCCTTCCTGCTGTCGTTCCTTGCTCTATTCGAGGTCCTCTATTTTACCACTCTCCCTTTGATTCTTACCTCTCTCTCTGATTTTATAATAGGTGGGGGGTGGGGGGTGGGGGAGGGGCAGCTGAGCTGTCTCTGCCACTTTCATGGGCGAGTGTCAGTAGAAGGGGGATGGTGGGGGGGATGGGTACAAAGTGCAATGCTGTGGAGTGTGTGTGTGTGTGCATGCGCGCGCGTGTGTGTGTGTGTGTGTGTGTGTGTGTGTGTGTGCATGCGCGCGTGTGTGTGTGTGTGTGTGCATGTACTGTATGTGTGTGAGTGTGTGTTTTTAAAGTGTGACGCACAGGAAGTAGAGAAAGAGAAGGAGATTGCCATGGTGAATGTGTGAGAAGGGTGGAGTTGCATTTGAGCAGAGGAGTATTTAGGTGTGTGACAGCGGCTTTAGTGTGACTACATGCTGTTTACATATTTGAATATTAATTTATGGTAGCACGTAAGCTCACGGCTTGCTTTGATGTTGACCCTCAACCTGCACTACACGTTAGAATGTGTACACTACGAATGATTGACAACGACAGCCGACCAATACCAGTGCCCCTTGACCGGGGATTTGCATGGGCTGCCTATGTAGAATTACAGGGCCGCTATTTCGGGAGTTCAATTGTTATGAATGAGTTTGAATTTGAATGCAGTGGGCAGCAATTTAATGCATTACATTACAGCTTGTTCCGGGAAGGATGTGACCTCTATGACGGGTTAATAGGAAGCTGAAGATGAAGTGTCTTTACATGTTGATGATTCAGAGTAATTAGTATTGTAATTGTGTTGTTCAATAAAGTAGTTTTTTTTTAAATGTCTATAATGTTATAATGTTATTCTGAAAATTGGATTTCCTTTAAGAAGTATCACTCTGTCCTTTTCATCAATACTAGAACTGCATGAATGCATGTGAGTGCATCCCTTATATTCTCGTGAACATGGCATGCCTGTGATCAGGACAATATTATTAGTATTTGACACATTTTTGTCACATCTATCCCCCTGTTTTTTTCCCTTGAAAAGGAAATTCTTTCTGAGCCCTATACAATCTCCATGAAGCAGGGAGTATTTGGTTCCAAATGTAGTGATGTTCTGCAAATTGATCTTTGGATAAGTGATGTATCTTTATGTGTCGAAGTTCCCTTCTGTTTGTGAAAATACGTTGGAATATGGTCGTAGATATACTATGACAATAGTTTAGTACTTAGTAGCAGTTTATCTATGAGTACTGCTGATTATAGACGTAAATTATAAATATGAGGGCTCTTTGAAGAAGTAGTCTGTGGAGACAGTCATCTGAATCCTCCTAAGTATATGTGCCAAATTCATCTTCATCTTCATTCATTGCATATACTCCTCGAATACAGACATCTTCCTTCTCAGCAATCTCATTGTGCGAGTGTGCACACACACACACACACACACACTCACACACACACACATCTTCATTCACTCTCCATTTATTGATTAAGGCACGTTTACAATTATGTTATTTGTGTGTGTGTGTGTGTGTGTGTGTGTGTGTGTGTGTGTGTGGGTATGAGTTGCTTGTACATATTAAGATCAATCAATCACAAAATGATTGAGCCTTGTGTGTGTGTGTGGGTGTGTGTGTGTGTGTGTGTGTGTGTGTGTGTGTGTGTGTGTGTGTGTGTGTGTGTGTGTGTGTGTGTGTGTGTGTGTGTGTGTGTGTGTGTGTGTGTATGCGTATGTGTATGTGTGTGTGGTGTAGCGATGCATACAAATCTATGTGGGTGGATCATTAATTCACCTTCCATTGTATAGAATGAGTAGTAAAGAAGTGTGTATTTTATGTTTGTGAGTGTGTCTGTGTCAATAATTAACCAACTTCTCTGTAAATTGTTCTGTGAGTCAAGGTGACCACCATGTAAACCGCAAACAAAGCAAACGCACACACACACACACACACACACACACACACACACACACACACACACACACACACACACACACACACAAACACACATACACACACTACACTTTTACCTGCAAGGGAACAAATGTTAACACTCATTATGTTAAACAAGTGTTGTAATAATTTGTGTTAAGTGTAAATGCATCACGTTTGTTTGTGTAAGTGAATCACGCATAATGAACATAAACCTAGAGCTAGAACCAGTAGTTTAGACGAATCCCATAAGTTCTGCCAGGGTCTTTAGCACAGCTCTACATTTCTATAATATTTTCCCCTGGCTCTATACTGTTTGTTTTGTTCCGTGAACTGTCCTTGTTCAAACTGTAGTGACCACACTAGAATGGCCAAGAATGGCCATTTGTAACAAACTATTTACCTGCTGGTCCTGATGTGTGATGAATGCACAGGAAAATAAACCTTAGTTGTTGTTGATTAAATTATACAAATAATGTGTTAAACCAATATTATTAAATTGTTATTAAATGAGCACAGAAAAGAAAGGTTGACACCATACTATGTTATGTCCTATTATGATAAACACACGAGATACACAAGAGATATCAAAACAGTTCAGTAGGTACCAATAGGAGTTAGCCGTTATATAGCATGGCAGGTTTGCCATGCTAGTCTGCCTGTATTGTACCACTATCACTTCCATAGTCAATACATGCTTAGCATGAGACTTAGCAGCACCAATGTTGTCACAGTAAAGAAAGAAAAATCCATGTTTTTTAATGCTGTCTGGCACTAGGACAAACAGGGGATCTTGAAAACAACCCTTGCAGTAATGGCTGAGTTTGTAATTCCACATCATTCTTATCCAGTAAAATGATGTGGCCAGGAGAAAAGCTTGAATTACTACTGCAGCCAAATAATTGTTACCAACCTTCCATAAAAGTGGTAATAATAGTAAAAGTAGTAGACTTATCCTGTGGGGATCAGTACAAGATGACCCACAACGAGCTATGACCCATTTTACATTGGCCACATCAACTAAACAACAGGAAACCCACACTAAAATAAAATATAGTATATATAAAATATATAAAATGTAATATAGTTACTTAGTTAGATGAGTATCCAATCAAAATACAAAGCATAATTCAATAATGTACATCCAATAATATAGTCACAAAAACCAAAAAAGGGGAGATTTTATGTTTGATTGCACTGAGGGCAGTGGGACAGAGCTGTGTGGGATGTATTGAATTACCGTATTTGCTTTTGTAATAAACTTAATGATGTAATAATTCTAAAAAGTATTCTCAGACAAAATGTAACATTGTATCCGTGCTGGTGTAGGAGACATGGGTTGTCAGGTCGCCATGGGCTCTGTTATGTCACGTGACCCCTGTATTCATATGCAAATTGCCCTGTGTTCTCCACATACCTGGAGCGCCTGCACACGTTCAGTGAACAGTTTAGTCAAATGTTAAGGTGAGCTGACAGAAAAAATAGAATGCATAACCATCTTTATTCTTTCCACGTCAATTAACACATTTAGAGGCCAATCAATGCTTGAGAACGCAGCATATCCATAACACTGTTGTACATTTCTCATTCAAATTCCATTAAATTCTGTTTCTATTCAAACCAAGAAGGATTAACTAGATTTTAAGGATGGGGCTTGTGTGCCACATCATTTTATTTTACTGTGTCAGGTGAGGACAAATAAAGGTACACTTTAAAATAACTGAAATGAAAAGAATGGTTTATAAGATGATGTTTTCAAAGCATAGCTTGATAAATACAAAATATTTACACATTGATAATGCTGATTACTTCAGGTAGTTAAAAACCATTCATTAAGTATTTTGTGAGCTTATCTGTGAGTGAGGACTATATATGCCTCACTCCTTAGTACTACTAATTACTTGGTACTGCTGCAATGGTATTTGAGGCATTTCCAGCCTTTCCATTTCCAATTTATTAATGGTTAGTAATGCATAAATAGTCCTCACTTTAGATAAGCGCCCACAAAATATTTAACTAATGCTTTCTAAATACCTATTTATACCTATACCTAAATAACTATTTGTGATTTGCAGCATTATTAAGTGTTTATAAAGTAAATAATACATCATTAAGGTAAATCATGCACTTGTCCTTTATAAATGATCATATAAACTATGATCTAATTAGCTTAATAATCATTCATAAATTATGAATCTGACTAATGAGCATTCATGTATGAGCAATGCGTCATAAATTAGGAATTAGCTATTTACTACTGCTTAATGCTTTGAAGTTACCACTAGTTATTCTAGGGTGGCACCAAAATAAATACAACAAGCAATCAAACTTCTACAGTCAGTGACCTTCCTGCAAGGAGTAGACATTTTGATAAACTGATTTCATGCTGTGGTTATAGTGATTGAAAGGACAAGCCATGGGTTGGTAGATGTTTTTGCAGTTAGTGAGTCAATAGTCATTGTATTGTGACAGTAGACCACGCAACACACATCCACACACACGCGCGCAGCACACACACACACACACACACACACACACAAGATGCTTTGTCTCTTCGCTGAAACGTTGGCAGATTCCATAGTGTACCTATTTTTTTCTGTGCCATTGTAAATCCTAAACAACAAACACCATTTAGGTTGGCAGGGTTAGGGTTAGGCAGGGTTTCATAGCTGCCTTTGACTTTTCTACATGTTATAACCATATGCAATCCTCATCCAGCAAAAACATTTGTACGTTAACAACATGGCCATACCAGTCACTAGATATTCACCTTGTTTCTGTGCTTCAATAAAAACAACAATAGTAATACGGGCTAAGCAAACTCATGCTCCACAAACAAGTATTTACTTGATGACAACTAGGCTACTGTGTGTGTGTGTGTGTGTGTTTGTGTGGGTCATTATGTGGATATATTCAATAAGGACTTATGAATCAATAATGCGAGACCGTATTCAAATAGTTTAAGAGAAGTATTAGATCAGTCTGCTTTTCAGTCTGAAACGTTTGTTTCAGTATCTTTGTCCCATCCACCACCAACCATTTTGGGTCTTCGGTTATTTTTTGCCTAGCAGAGGAAGTGGTGAGTGTGTTTCCTGCGCAGCGCTCGCTGTGCCTGTAGTTACGAGCGCTGAGCTCCAGTCAATACAGAGAGTAGAGGAGAGCGACAGCGTAGTAGGTTGGCGAGTGAAGAAAATGGCGATTATGCAGGACAAATGCCTCCCCTCGTAGATGCTGCAAATGCGTTGAATTTCTTTAGCCTTACAGCCGGCTTTCATTTCCACTCTGTTGCACTTTATACTTTTTGAGGTAAGGTGGCTTTCCGTGTTTTTGTGGGTGCGGGAAATGTGAATTTATCGAGCTACGCAGCAAAGCCGGGGCTGTGAAAGCAAACGGCGTAGTCGAGTTTGCCCGCTGTTGTTTAGCCATTATAGAGCTAACAGTGTTAGCTTAGCACTCGGAAGGATGCAGGTATGACAATACGTTGTTCAGTGGAAATACTAAAAATAAATACTTACAAGTCATGCAAACATGTTTAACTAGTATTTATTTGATTTGCCAACTCGACATTTGCAACATATTTCTACTGTTCGAGTATGATCTTGAAAATAGCTAGCAGTTGCTTTAGCTATCTTGCTAGTATATGAAACCAATTTACAATTTTTGTTGTCAATGTCGACATATAATGAAATGTTGCATATTCGTCGTAAATATACATATTTTCTGCATTGATTAGGAAGAGTCTTAGTGAATGAAAGTCTAGTGGACAATAATTTCGAACAACATTACAGCGGAGGTTGGGCACTGCCTCTGTAGCTGACTGTGGGCTATACGAGCCAAACGATTCGGGGTACTTGGCCAAATGGATGGATCTTCTTAACAGATGTCTTTATGTTCACTTTTTATTGATGCATATGTTTTAAAAACTTGCTTCACCTAATGCAACTCTTGATAGAGAGTGATTGATAGAGAGTTGATACAGTTTGCGTTTCAACACCCTCTGTCGGCAGCGTTGACCGAAACAAGATGGTTATGTCGACGATGCGCCGTGCTTGGCTTCTGGTTGTTTTTCGTTACTCTGTCCGCTTGAGTGAACTCGTGTGGACGTTGGTAAAGCAAATATAATAGACAGTCAAACAGTGTACTCGTATTTACGTAGGAGATTTTTCTAGTTTTCTGTCATGAAAAGACGCCAGTCAAAGGAGAGGCCATGTTGGATAAGCTGCAAGCCAGTCGACAGCTGAGGTAATGGCCGATCAGGACCCGGGCTGTAACCCCGATTTAAACAGATTGCTCTCGCTCCGTCTTTCAGACACGCGACCAAACACGTCTATTTGCACGTTTGTCTTTGTAGGTCGTTACCTAAGGATATTGCAGTGTGTATTTGCAATGTCGTTTAACCTGCCTTTCCACTAGGAAGTAGGTTAAATAGTTTCACTTTTGTATTCAGTCTCAAGCTTCCTGTGTTGGTTTGTTTTTTCTCTGAATGTAGTTTGACATAATGATAGATCAATCTCCAACAAACCATCAGCTTGGGGCCCTCTGCTTGGAGTATGCTTCCATTAGTGATGGCAACTATAGTGTAATACAACAATAATACAACAATGGTTGTGCCTGTTGTCACTATTATTGGCACAAAGACTGTGCTTAAGACTTTTTTGTTTTGTTTCTTAATTGTGAAAACAAACTAAAATAGAATAAAAAATATTGTGTTTTGACTCCATTTAGAGATTTGGATTTGGAAGCTGTGGCCACCAAAGAAACTGAAGAGTCAAAACAGGTGAGTGTCAAAGTCTGTGTGAATATATAATATTGAGCATCATATCATAATGAAAACAGGCTGTGTGTATAATATCGGACACCTATTTGCCTGTCTTTTCTGGATGGTTCCCTTTGGATTAGAGTAGTGTTGTGTCTGACCTCAACTAATTTGTATGCCAGTAGCCTTATGGTTGGTAAAGGTAGGTGTGTGTGCGACACAGTAGAAGCGGCTGTTGCTTGTGTAAGCACATGCAGTTCCGTTTGTGTTGAATCGGGGGGTCTAGGTCGGCCCGGCCGCAATGTGCTGAGTAAGCGTTGCGGTTTTAAAACTCTAAATGAGAAGCCAGGGTGCGGGCGTTTTTGTGTCCGGCAAGGTGTTTGTGTAGCTCATTGTGGTCCATGCAGTTGGTTTAGATGCAGACACACAAAGGCACACAACTAGCCCATCATGATGCTCCATGGAGTCCATTTGTTTTTACCTTCACAAAATCGGGTTTATTTCAGGTTAGGATTATTTCTATTCTGGTTTTCAATAAAAGTTTTCTGTTTGCACATGTCGACCAAGTTCCAGACAAATAAACGCTAGCCCCTCCTGTTACAACTCCTACCTTACTTTCCAAGCGTCTGTTTTGCATTGTAAATATTGTGAATACCAGGACACATTTTTTCTTATTTGTTGTACACATGCTCTCTACCTGAGACAAACAATGACTGACATGTATTAAATTAAATTATTAGGAGCAAAAAGGAAATTAGTAACACAGGAAGGTGAGATGTTATTTAAAGTGTATTAAGTATTTATACAGTTAATACGGTCCACAGTGCCATCTGTAGCCACACCACACGGTACGTGCCTTCATATTTGGCTAGGTGCATCAACATGCCTTTCATTCATGCAGGGGGAAATGCATAATGTGTCTCACTGGCACTCTGATAACTCTAGCCTATAACCTATAGGCCATGGCCAATTGTTCTTAATTTATTTCCGTTTATGTCATGTTTTGTATGTCGTTTGACTGAATGAATCTTTATCTTCCTGAAAAGCATGTCTTTTTTCCATGGGACAGCATAAAGAAAACGTCAAAACCATGCAAGCAACAAAACATTTGAAATCCATTGTGGACACTTTTGAGAGTCAAATGAATGAAGATTATTATTATTATGCCTGGTGTCATGTTTATACTGTCTGAATGTTTTTATTATAAAGGGTTATTACCTGTACTTTGACTCATCAGAGCCCCGGGGCACTGTTAAGGAATGTATGGTGAAGCAAACTTTTCTTTCACTTAAGTGGCAAATTCCAATTGGATACATGAGACGCAATCATCACATTAGGTGATCGCTGTAGTAATGCAACCAATAATAAAAATATGTTTATTGCTTGCAGCCTCAATAATACAAACTGGGTTATTGGACTATGTGATGTAGGTATATTTTATCATGCAGTGTGTTTGGCGTTCAACACTGCAATCTGACAAAAAGCTTAGTTATAGCTTGGAGCACAAACAGTGCTCCTTTGTGACATTTATGGTACAAGTCAAGTTTTATGGATGTGTTCTGATACCGTGTTCTAACTTGGTAAAAAGCATTCTCAATTGCGTTCACATTACTGCTATTCATGGACAGCTGCACTTTGAGACTTGGATAGTGAGACAAATGTATACTGCCACAAACACTGCGTTACCCCCAGACTGTTGCAAGTAGAGTAGATAATGGAAGTATTAGCATTACATTGGTTGCCCATTATTAGTTTTCTGATTCTGTAGTTAAAAATAGGTCAAGGTAAAATACCAAAACGATTACAGCAATACATGGGGTAAAATTGATACAACCCCAATGATGCACATGTTGTCTTGTGCATAGTCTTGGTGTCACATGCCTGCTGACTGTTTTTAGATGCAGAGCTTCAGAGACTCTCAGCAGGGTTTTTGGTGGGAACTTGCTAATGCAAATTGATGCAAATTATGTACTTGTGCTGATGCAAATTAGCCACGCGACCACCATTCACTCTCTCTTTTTTGGGGGACGGCAGAAACTTGTGTTCTTGTTTTATTATTTTTGCTATTTAAATCAATGAAAAAAAAGACAATCTATTTAGAAATGGTAAAAGTATGATTTTGGGCGCTGTTGTAAAGCCTACTAAAGTAAACTACAGCCAGATCATGGGGTGCTTTGTTTATGCAAAGACTGATGGATTTTGGGTGAAATGCATTTTGTTTGAATCTTTAAACCTAGACCCATTGACAAAGCAAATTTAACCTTTTTAAGGGTCAGTGAGTCCAATCCATATGTCTTGTATGAGCTGTAATGTATCTATACCATTTTGCCACAGTTAACAATGCGGTGTGTATATATCTGCGGTTATAAACTGGCAGAAGACCCATCATTCATGGACAAGAGGCTTACAACCCCACGCTCTTGCCTGTCACCGCCAACCAGTTTGTGAACGTCCTCCTCTGAACTAAAGTGTTCAGTGTGTTATTTCCAAACTCCTTGCACATCGACGTCACACCGAAAGGACACCAGTGTGGAGGTGTGTGTGTGGATTGGGGGAAGTGCCGGCTTTGCAGCAGTTAATGTTGATAAAAACTGATAGTATAACAGCAAGGCGCATGGCATGATTTATATACCACGTTGCGCATTGTAACACTCAACGATGGTAATAGCTTAAGAATTAGTAGTTGGTGTGGGTCATAACCACTTTCAACACAACAACACTTTCTCCTCCTTCCTTGAAGTCAAGCTGAAACAGTGGCTTGATTTACACTTCAAGTACTGCGTCCTTTAGACCAGTGTTTTTCAACATGTGGCAGGCCTACCACTGGGGGTAGTCGGAGGTGCGGCAGGTGGTATGGGGGATTTAACTCTTTAAATAGACACATCTACAAGAATAGAACAAATTATATAGATAATTGAAAATAAATGTAGTAAAAGTAATAGTATGGCTTGTTATTTTGAAAATGGTATTGCTTTGTGCATTCCCTCATCATCTTTTCCCATGTAATATTTTCCACTGATGTTTAGTCTCGATGTGTTTGCTAAATGAGGCACTGGGAGCACAATCAGCGGTGTTCCCCTCCCATTGTTTCCGACCGGCCGTGGCCTCCTTGCAGTAGTTGTGTATGAAGGGGGTGGTGGCACTCTTTGCTCAGCCACTCCATGTGTATTCATTGTTTTTTACCGTTTGCATACGAGGTGGTCCGCGAAATGTGTTTGACAATTTCGTGTTCCAACTAAAGTGAAAGTCTGGGAGCCACTGCTTTAGACTCCTGGTGTGGCTAGCTGTGGCTGTCCTACACTCCCAATCCACTGCTTTAGACTCCTGGTGTGGCTAGCTGTGGCTGTCCTACACTCCCAATCCACTGCTTTAGACTCCTGGTGTGGCTAGCTGTGGCTGTCCTACACTCCCAATCCACTGCTTTAGACTCCTGGTGTGGCTAGCTGTGGCTGTCCTACACTCCCAATCCACTGCTTTAGACTCCTGGTGTGGCTAGCTGTGGCTGTCCTACACTCCCAATCCACAGCTTTGCTACAACTTTACAAATGACCTTTAAAACTAGTTCCTCCCACCCCCGGGTCTCTTCGAGTGGTCGTCTCCACAAATAAAAGAGAGCCTGTTAATAGTGTTATACGTCACATTAATGAGTCCCTTTTTTTTGTAAGTCAAGAAGTAACTTTGTTTTCAGTTCTAGGGTCTGTTGTGCCATTCAGTAGCTTTGTTGTTTTGCTTTTTGGCTTAATGGAAAGAATTTCTGGTCTTCTGCAGTTCAGCTCTCTCTAGACAGTCATTCTTACATTTAAGATTAATGAAATATCTTTTTACAAATTTCTCGAGACTGTAATGTGCTCACTACAGTTGGAGACCCAAGAGTTTCAACTCTAACTGTGAGCACCTAACAAAACCTCCCTGGCCCTTGTTTCTCCCAGTCGTGATCTTTTGAACCAAAGGTGAAATGATTGGACTCGTCTCTGGCAAGATAGAAAATAGGAAGATGGTAGAATTTCAAGAATGTTATTACTCTCCGGTTCTGCCACTTTAATTACCGCAAGGTCAAAGTATTTGGAAGCTGTATTCAGTCCAATGTTGCTTAAAATGGCTCTCCTTCGAAGTACCCCTTTCACTAGTGGTTTAAACTAACCTGACTAATTATTAATCACTTAGTAACCATCATCGTAGCTATTTTACTAATAGTACTACCCTAAGATAGTCTTGCACCAACAAAAGGTCTAAACAATGAACTGAAATATGTATGTGGTACCTCTTCTGGTGGCCACCCATTTATTTCTTTATCTTGGCTCAGTCTTGCACTCAACCCTGCTAGTTGGTGGTGAAGATCTGGGCTAGCCCCCCCCCCCCTTCCTCAAGTCAGCTGTATCCGTTAGGGGAGCCCATTGTTCTGCTCAGGAACAGATGCTATCGTGTGTGTGTGTGTGTGTGTGTGTGTGTGTGTGTGTGTGTGTGTGTGTGTGTGTGTGTGTGTGTGTGTGTGTGTGTGTGTGTGTGTGTGTGTGTGTGTGTGTGTGTGTGTGTGTGTGTGTGTGTGTGTGTGTGTGTGTGTTTTGATTTGTGCGCTCTCTTTGAGGGCCTCTACCGGGCTCTGTTGTTGTTGTTGTTGCTGCTTTTGAACCAAGAGACATCTGCTGAAGCACTTGATGGCTGGGATGAAAATGGAGCTCTCTGTGGGTAAGGGTGGGAATAACTGTTGAGTGGGTGGGACTGCCACTGGGCAGTGAGAGCCTGTGATGACAAGAGTAGGGGTCAAGTAGTCCTGTTGGAAACATGGCAGGGGGTGGGTAGTCTCAGGAACTAGTCAAAGCTGGCTCTAAAATGTGTCGAGGGTTATCCAGTTGCAACTGGACGGCTACAAATACGCAAATGCATCTGAGGTGCATTCAAGACTCGACAGTGTCCTATTCCAAAAAGCCTCTCGGAGTTCTTTGCCAAATCAGAGTACATTGTCGCTTTATTGTGACACACTTAAGATTTGTCTCTCTTGGACACATTTTTGTATAGATTTTGTAGTTTTGCATTTTTACTGTAATAAATAATTGTTGCAACAACACCGTCTGATCAGAACAGGGCACAGAAGTTACCACATGTATTTGGACTTGGTGGATCTATTGTACCAGGATGGAGGGCTGCCGTTGGTTTATTGTAGGGATGGAAGACCCTGGCGGTAATGAGAAAAGATGTATTGTCAGAGCACAGATACAGCAGCGTTGTGGTGGTGTTTTGTACACAGTGTATCCGTTGTGACTTGTGCAATGAACTCCGAAAGCGACAGTGACCGATGTGTAACTCGGCGTGCCTGCAGATCTCTGTGTGAATTACACCCCAAGAGACAGAATTGATCTATAATGCATTTGTAGTCATGATTCAATTTTGAATGTGTGTAGGCAGTAGGCACCTGTTTGATTGAGCAGTCCTGCTGGTTGAGAGGAGAGAAAGTGAATTTGCCCCCACCTCTCCTCCTCACCAGTCCATCTGTTATAGACGGGTACCACAGCAGAGCACTGCCAGAATCCCATTATCAGATTAGATTTTAGGCCAATAGGCTGCAGATTTTTCTGGCTGCTTAATTGTTGTGCTACACTAACAAAGTGTGTGTGTGTTGGGGGGGGGGGCATGGCTAATGGCCCATTAATATTCAAACCTCCATAGAAATAAGCTTTGTTTTATGAGATTTATTACAATGGAGTGCATGGTGAAACTCTTAACAGCTAGGGTGTACAACCTCAATACGTTTTACATCCCCATCGATACACGCACTGAGACCCATTTGCGTGATTTTGGTACCTATTCTGGTTTCTTAATGGTGCAGACATGTGTAAACGGGTTACACTACTACACTTAATGTTCGGTAGTGAACTGAGTCTTTTAAACGGCAGTGATTGGAGTTTCTCTATTCAGCTACATATTGCTTTCACTTTACTGGCTATTAAAAGAGAACCAAACTTACGAAACATTGATGTAATCGGTTAAGGCAAAAACCAAACATGTGCTTGTTATTGTTGCAGTTGAAGTGAGGGCTGTCACTGTTAAGGCGGTGGCGCTTGCGGTTCATCTGGAACCCTGAGCGTACACATTTAGCTGTAACACAAATGAACTTCCTCATTTTGTGCCTCGTGTCTGACTGATTGATACTGGGTTTCTCTCTTGTGGGGAGATGGCCGACGGCTTTGGGAGTGATGTCCTCTGTGGTGGTTGGCTGTGTCATTGCCGCTCGGCTTCCTCTGCAAGAGCAGGCACGTGCTGGGGAGTCCAACCTGATTTATAGCCGCTGTGTGTGAACTGCGCTGGCCACAATGTCCAAAACGGGGTGTCTGGGCGGAATGTGTCTGTATGGAACATGAGAACCATGTTCCATCCAGACGAACATAAGAACCATGTTCCATCCAGACAAACATAAGAACCATGTTCCATCTAGACGAACATAAGAACCATGTTCCATCCAGACGAACATAAGAACCATGTTCCATCCAGACAAACATAAGAACCATGTTCCATCCAGACAAACATAAGAACCATGTTCCATCCAGACAAACATAAGAACCATGTTCCATCCAGACAAACATAAGAACCATGTTCCATCCAGACTCCTGAAGCCGCTTGCTTACTAGTATCCGATTTTTGGAAGGTAAATTATAAAGCACAATAACTTTTTACGTTTACAACTTACATATTTCTAACCCCATATTGAAAAGATAGTATCCATGTCTGAGGTACCTAGAGCTCCCACTGGAATTGGGTAATCATTGAAAATGCCAAGTTAGATCAAGAGGTGAAGGTCAGCATATTCTACCAGGATATTCAAAGAAAAGCATTGAATATCAATGCTTTTCTCAGCAGCCACAATCTTTGAATGTCTTTTGAGTTGAAATATGTTCATTTGGGGACTCTTCGAAGCAAATTATTATATTGTGATTAATCACAGCGTTATCCTGTGATTAATCTGAAATGTTTTGATTGATTGACAGCATAATTCAAATGTTTGGTTCATGGATGATTACAAAAAGAATCGTATTGTTCTTCTCTGCTTGTCAGATAAAGCAAGCACATTCTATTTATTTCATTATCACTTTGGACTCTGGTTGTTTGTGATGGCATTTGCTATTTATGACATTATATGGACTACATTATAAATTGATCAATCCAATACATTGTTGGATGAACAGGCATTGAAAATAATCTTGATGTAATAAATCATAGCAGGCCTAAAAACGTATTGAATTGGTATTGGAAGCCATGTAGTGGTATTGAACATTTTCAAACAATACCAGCCCATGTTATGTAATCATAATCAACAGGGTTGCAGCATTCCTTTTATTTTTTTGAACCCGAGTCAAAAGGATAACCCAAAAGCTATAAATAGTGTTGATATCCATGTGATGCTGATCTTCCATCTCTATTGTGAATAGGGTTTCAATGAGTCAACAATGTCTTCATTGCGATATGAATCTTCTTGGCTTCACGTTTTTAAATTACATTCCCTCTTGGAAGTACTATGCAACTAACGGAATAAAGGCAATGCTTTCTACACACATTTAGACTAGTATACCTTTTTTATGCTTCATCCCCTATGTTCCCCCACAGGGAACCCACTCACAGAGGGAAGAACAGTGGCTGGAAGAGAGACAAAGAGTGACGAGGAAGCATAAGACAACACAGCATTGGACAACAGGTGAGAGAAGAGTCTTTACTCAACTAATCTGATAAAGCAAAGTCTTCCTTGTCAGACTCTGCACCAACCCCGGGCCCTATCTCTTCATTATTATTATGGTTGTTTTACGATGCTCATTGCACCAAGATGCCAAATAACAACAACAATGAAAGTGAACGTACGTGTTGGGGGGAAAGGTTAATTTAAATAAACCAAAAATGCTGTAATAAGAAGTGATGTGGGAATTTGCAGACCACGTCCGCAGCCCACTGCCAATGCTAAAACACACTTCTTCTGCCGCCTCAATTATGACATCACTAATGAACACGTTAGTTCATGCATGGTTGTAGATTCAAAGTGGGCATGGTGAAATGATAATATCATGACCATCATATATGCCTAAACTAGCCTGTCATAGACTAAACACTAATGCTTTCACTGAGACAAACACAGCTCCCAGGTCAATATTGTTGTTCTAGTTGTGATTATTGATTTTGCAGTAAAGTTAATTGTCTTTTTTTTCTGAGCTCTCCCTGGCAGTAGCTACTGCTTCACATGAATTAACTCAACGTCACACGTGATTTATTCTGTAGGTGTGCGTGTGCCATTATTCTTTTTGGTTATTCTTAAAGTATGTAGTGAGGTAAATGGGTGTAGTAAATGGCACACGCATGATTGCATAGCAACATTCATAGCGACATGGTCTTCTGACCTCATGGGATAAAACGCACCAAAAGTAACTCCATCAAGATTGTCATTGCCGTAACAAGACGCATGCCTGTCCACACGGTAAAGAATGTGTGTACAGGAAGTGGTGTTTTACCAGTACTGTTAAAGGGGAGGGTGCGAAATTTGTTTAACTCGGAGGTCAACAAGATTTGCGTTTTTACTTGACCCAATGCTTGCGCTTCCACTAGATTGCAATTGCTAAATGTAGTTATGACCTATGACAACAATGTTGGTTACAAGTACACCAAATAAACAAGGGCATGTCACATTTTCCCTAATGCAATTATGTAGCGGTATTGTTAGGCTAGCCAGTTAGCATCCCTGGACACTCCTATATGTGGGCGGTTCTTGGCTGCAATGGTGCACTTGCCGACTGTTTATATTCTGTCACTGTTGCCCTGGTTAACAGGGCCTAGTTGAGTAATGCATGTTCAAGTCACTGTCTTTGTCTCTCTACGTCTTGTGCTTCACTGTGGACCGATATTTTAGTACTACATGTCTTTACTTTTTTGGAGTTGGAAAGTCTGAAACATTGGATGTTCACGCTCCTTAATAAAGCGATCTGGAGTGGGGAAGTAATCTGACACTCCACCAAAAAAGAGGTGCTCCCGGCTCGGCCCAGCCGGTCCTGCCGACAGGCCCTGGATGGGCTGCTCGCTGGGCCTTGTGCTTCCACCTTTAGACCGCTATGTTGCAGAGCGTCAATGCTTCTGTAATAGCCATCCATCGGTTCTGAATGATGGTGGGATTCAGTGCATGGATCTATCAGGCCTGTCACTTCTACTTTGCTTCGTAAATTTATTTTTTATTTTTAATCCAGGAAGCGCAGAATAATCGATTAAACTGGCAAATCAGCCGACTTGGTCCGATACAGCCTTAATGTTTTTATGACGAGTGGACGAACAGGCAAAGATTTTAGTTTACTTGCCTTTGGGCTGTCAGTCCTCACCCAAGCAAAAAATCTACTCTATGATGAGAGCCCCCTCAACTGTTGTCCTATGACTGTGCATCGTTTACTGCTCTCTGTGATCAGTCAGTCCTTTAAGGCAATTTGTACAGATCTCTCTGTGAACTTATACAAGGGAGTCAAGCCCAATGACTGTAACAATCCGGTCTGTACTACGTCATGTTGCTCTGGATGCTCAGGGTTCATTCCTTATCTCTCTCCCCTCCACCCCTCTTCTGGCGTGGACTCATGTAGGAGTGGCAAACAAGGGGCCTAAAAGAGTGACTACCACCTAACTATCTAGTAGAACTAATGTCTTGCCTCCATGACTACATGGCTAACATATTTTTTATGGGAAGATAAAGCATACACCTCCTGTTTATTTACTCGGGAGAAGTGTACTTATTTTTTATTGTTTATGTTGGGACATGGTTACCTCAGCCTCCTCATATGTCAGGTGTAGTGGTATTCAAGAGGTGACGTGCGTGCGCTTATCATCTAACTCCACACACAGACAATCATAATCTCTTGTTCACACGTGTTGCCTTGAATATATATTTTGCTCTAATGTTTTTGGTCGGCCCCAATAAGTGTGGTGTTTTGTCGATATGCTCTTTTGTCAACCAAGCTGTTTCTTTATGGGGGTGGGGGGGGGACAGCTGGTTGTATGGTATTTTGACTATTTCCTACCAAACCTTTTATAGCCCATGCCTTCCAAAAACATGTTTTGTAATTACATGCATGCACATACATGCAACATTTAGGTATCTGTTCATGAGAGGAAAAATTGTGAATATTATGTACATTTTTGTTGTGTGTGTGTGTGTCTGTGTGTGTGTGTGCGTGCGTGTTTTCTCTCTCTGTCGACAGACAGACACATTTTTGGTTCAAGCCATGTTTGGACAGGTCTCAAAGGAATTTGTTGCGTTTGAATATGTGACTATGACAATCAGGACTCTGCTAATAACCACTCCTCATCACTCGGTTACCGATATCATTTGTCAAAAGGACTTTGTTGTACCCATTCTTCCGAAGAGCAATTAGCATAAGCCTGCTCTCGCCACAGTGTTGGCAGTGGCACTTCCTCCTTTGTGCTGCTGCTGTTGTCTGCGTTTGTGGCGGAGTGCTCTCAGGCCGACTGCTCCTCGGCAGTAATCTGCATAACTTGCACGCTCTCAAACCTTTTCACATCCACACAGGCAGAGGAGATGCCTCCCAAGTGTGTATTTATAGAACACATGAGGTAGCCAAAAGCACCCAATCATTGGCGTTGTCACACATTCACCGCTTTAAATGAAAGAATGACGGCGTGCACATCGCACCATCCTGTCCACCTTCCGGCGCTGCAGGGCCGCTCTGCATTTCACTGTACAGGTCATACGTTTATTGCTTTGGACGCAATCATCAGAAACTTTTTTTAAGCCAAAGTGAGTTGGCCCTTAACATCAGTAACGGGCTCCTCTGAAGGCGTTCACCAACAGGCGGTGCTCATTCAGCGGCGTTTTGTCGGCCATTGTGTTTGTAAGTGTGACTTTATTTAATGACTCAGAATGTATTTTGGTCGCTGTCCTCAGTCGGGGTTAGCGGTGAGCCCTCCATGCTGCTCCAAGGCTTGAATACGGCGCAGGATTCCTGTGCTCGCGGCTTCTCGAAAATGACCTCTCTGTGCAGGCCTATGTCCCAACTACATTCCTTTTACATCATCTAGTGGATGACGGCATTGGAATATGTTCACTAGCCCCGCCTCCGCGTGGCCCTGACGCTAATCCTGTCTGTCCCACTCTGGAGAGATGTATAGATACCGCATACTCTTTCCATTTAAAATGTCATTTGTTACGGTTTGTATATTTGTCGGCCTTTGCCTACGGTACTGCCTTCCTCTGCTGGCTCCTGTCGTCACACCCTCCCCCTCCTGTAAGAGGATACCAGTATCTGGGAGGCAGCCAAGCGCCAGGAGCTCCGATAAAAGCCTTCCTTGGAGGGCGACTGATCTGAAGGAACAGACTGTACCGTGTGCTGAACTGAACATGCACTCACGCACGCGCACACACAGAGCGGCAGCAAACATGCAGGGAGGGGGGGAATTAGCATATTCCTGACTGACCCCCCCCACCCAGACTGTGGGCCATGGTTCATCCACCATGTGGGGGGGGGGGGACTGAGGTCTTTCTGTTAATACCAGTTCTTGCCATCTCAATTTCTTATTTCGTTCTGTTTGTATTGTGTCGTGCTTTGCTCCCTTATAAGGATAACAAACCGCCTCCTCAGTGCTAACAGAGCTCTGTAGTCAGAAGCCCCATGGCTGACAAAGGGCCGTGTCAGAGGTCCACTGATGGAAAGCTCTCTGTGTAGCTGCACTGGGCACAGAAACACTGGCCAAAACTTGTGGATGCCTTGTCTTGTAGAATCTGATCCTTCTGACAAATTATTATTATTTTTTTTTCTGTATTCAGCGCATCTTCCTCCAAATGTTCTTTTTGTTGTTTAACGTTTTATATTTGTTTTGACCATTTCACTTCAACACATGCTAGCCGTTGATTGCCCTTACCACACAGCTGAGATACTGCTCTTGGTTCTGCATATTATATACATTTGTTTGCTCTGGTTTGTTTTCTCAGTTATCTGGGTGGGTGGGGGGGGGGGGGTGAACAGAGACGTCGCTGTTTGAGCGAGATGTATAAAAATAGATGTGTGTATCAGTGCTGCAGCCAGGGTGAGCCAGCTCTTCTAGCTAACCTCCCTAAAAAGGTCAGCAACGCACACGCACT
>OMKI01058166.1:21680-46701 GCA_900302315.1 Phycis blennoides | reverse complement strand
TCTTATCGGAGATGCCACAGAGGGGCCGGCCTGGTGGCAGAACGAGACCGAACGAAAGTCCCCCCCCCCCCCCCCCCCCCCCCCCCCCCCCCCCCCCCCCCCCCCCCCCTTTTTTTTTTTTTTTTTTTTTTTTTTTTTTTTTTTTTTTTTTTTTTTTTTTTTTTTTTTTTGTGTGGGTGGGGGGGGGGGGGGGGGGGGGGGGGGGGGTGAACAGAGACGTCGCTGTTTGAGCGAGATGTATAAAAATAGATGTGTGTATCAGTGCTGCAGCCAGGGTGAGCCAGCTCTTCTAGCTAACCTCCCTAAAAAGGTCAGCAACGCACACGCACTTAAACCCACTCTCTTGTCGACCACACTAGCTAAACGTCAATCAACAATGTACTTCTGCTCGTCAACCCTCTTATCCTCATCCCCACATACTAACTCTTAACCACTTTCCTCGTTGCCTTGGCCATGTCTTGGTTCTCTCCCCTCCCTTTCTATAAGCGGTTTTCGTTGCCATGGCATCGCAGGGCAGTGTTGCCAGCCACCCAGCCAAAAGCCTCTTGTGTAACGCTAATCTAGTCTACTCAACACTCACTGGCTCTACACTCAGTGGCTCTACACACAAGTAAACCTTAAGAGGAAGGTATGGTGAGGAATGTCAATCTGTCTCTGACCCCCCCCATCCTTGTCTCAGTGTAATCTACACTTAGACACTCATACTCGTCCTCACCCAACGACTACAGGAGCCATGGTTTGGCTTTGACCTGGCTTTGCGCCCAGGCCAGTTTTACATGTACTGATTCACTCAAGAGGAAACTCTCGTTCGTACTTTGTCACTCCTGCAGTTTCTTTTGTTTACCGTTTTGGTTTAACGTGTCGATACACGCTGTTGTATTGACAGTGGGATCACGGCTGAATGGGAAGTCTGACTGAAAGGCTGTGTCTGGACAGCATTGGAACGGTACAGGATCTCACCATCAGTGTTTCTGCTGCGCTGTGAGTGGTGGGGTTTGTTGGAGCCCCTGCATGGCGCAGTGCTACCTTCAAATGTCCACCTGCTCACCGCGGCGCCTTGGTCTGAATGTTCTCACAATGCACCAGAGATGTCTTCTGTCTGCTGTTCATGAGAGAACGTACCCCAGATCACTGCCAGCCTGACCCCATGTCAAGATGACCTTGGCTTTGGCCTTGACACATGCACAAAGTCTGACTCTGGCAGCTGTTATAGGTGGATGAGATGTTGCAGCCTTTATAGCATGATTTGAAGAATTTCCATTTCTCAACATGAAAAAAAAAAACCAAGACATCCCTAGTGATGCACCCATTGATCGGCTGATCACCCTAAACACGAGATCATCCTGTCACGTGACTCAAAAACAATCGTGAACGAGACTTCCTCATATGCTTCAGTCAATGGTACATGAATGCTGTCATGCTTTAAAATAATGAATCTTGACTCACAATAAAGGTAGGTGTTACTTAACCATATTCATAGCTTTTCTTAAATCTCGGTTTTAAAGTGCAATAACCTAATAATAACCTAATAACCTGCATAGCCTGCGTCACACCGTCATTCTCCCCACGTTTGTTGTTTTTTTTGCTACGAGTAAGAGACCCAGACATGTCGTTATCCACACAGTTATTCACACTTGAATGAAACGACTGACGTCTCTAACCTGATAGGACAAGGCTGCTCCTGGCTTAGTCCCTCTGCTTCATGTGAAACTAACTCACTGCCCCTCTTGAATAGGAGATGAGTGAGAGTGATTTCATAACTGTCTCTAAGTGGTGTAACCAAAGCATTACGTATAGCCAAGTGATTGCAGCCATGGTACTTTCATGTCAACATGGTTCCTACAATGTGAAGCAAAGGCTTTCTTGAAGCCGTTAGACTTGAGAACTGCTCTGTCCGCTGTAGGGCTTGTGGGTGAAGCCGTCCTCGGCACTCCTTTCAGGGGCACGGATGTCTCAGTCTGTGGGTTACGTGAATTCACTACGCGCCTCCTTCGCATACTATTTATGTTGTGCAAAACTAAGTATATCCAAATAAATAATGAATGTAGCCAAAGGCTATGGCCGACTTCCTACGGCTGCCTACTTGGCATCGTAACACACAAGACCTGCAGCCTTTAAAGTTGTGGTTCTGTCATCTGGATAATAGGGTTGCGCCACCTCACAGGAATCAGAAAGTAGGCTACAAACATAAGCGTGTCCCGTGTTGCCGATCGCACTTCCTTCATGAACAACACTCCTAATTAGTCCAAGCTTACATGCACACATCTTTTCTGATTGGAAGACGCCTCATTTCTGTTGGCTCAACAAATTCACAATAACTCTCCTATAATGCTAACTAAGAACACAATGTTTTCAGGTGATCAGTGAATCCCTAGACATTACAATAGCAGACAATGTGTGCATTCAGTATGTAGTTGCATGATTCTTACAGAACCAGCAACGGCAAAGGTTTTGTTTGTATTTTCTTTGGATTATGCAAAGTTGTTGAACAGTGTCACAATCCCAAGTCCTGTTGAGTGATGGTGTTTCTTGAAATGTGTAATCATGTGTTGTTAAAGACCCACCACATTGTGGCTATAATGTGTTGACTGGCGAAACGAGCTAACTTTCCACCCATTCTCTTCTTCCTCTGCTCTTTTCCAGTGCCAGATCATATCAAGTCCAGGCAGAGTTCCAGATCCCAACGACATACCCCAGCCGCCTGCGCACACACTTAACATACACATCCAAGGACGCACAAACACTCACACGCGCACGTACACACTCGAAACAATTCCTCAGCGATGCCAAGAGGGCCTGCTCAGCTCGCTGCCTGCTCCGACAAGCACCGCCCCCTCGCCTCTGTCCCCTGAGGCCAACCCTCTGAGCTGTGACCCCTTTTAACCTGACCTCGCCGCCCTGGGAACGAGAGCTCCGCGGTCCTCCCAGCATCCAGGGGGCGTCCTCGCGCCAGCCCAGGAGCCAGCTGCTCTTACAGGTGAGCGTGGCCAGGAAACCCCCTTCTCATGTGCCATGTTGGGACGTTAAAATGGAAGTGGCGTACATCAAGCCAAGACGCATGATCCACTTCATATTGTGGGAGAAAGTTAAACCGGTATTGAATAACCAGTGGAAGTCCCTGCTGTGCTTCTCTTGACTGTGACTCATCTTTTCTTCCTTTTGCCTGCCAGATTTCAATTATCTGCATCTCCTTGCCCCCTTTTACTTATTTTTGCACCTACCTCTTTTTTTCATAATTGTTTACCCTACTCTATTGCTATGTTCAGACTTCTGGTTCTAGTGACTCTGATTTAGTTAATTTCTAACCAAATATAATGCATTGTCATATGAGTAGATCTTTCTTACATTGTTGTAAATTAATTCCGTCAATGATGATTGTTTGCCCGGCCAGATCATGATTTTTAAGTTGATCACATACTCGTGAACAAAGAAACAGTTTGAACATTGAATCTCAATTAAATGATTAAATTTACATTTTGAATATGCTCATACACTGGGTTTGGACATTTGGCACAATGTGTATTTTACATGGTAACCAATTAAAACTTGGATCTGGCATTAGATCCTGAAGTCTGGCTGTAGCCCAAGTCCCTCTCTTGTCTATCTGACATCTCTCTCTCTCTCCCTCTGTTTCTAGACATGGCTCCCATTCGGGACAACGTCAGCCACTCCCCTAATCAAACAGGTGACTGCACAAGCCTTTTCTCCTTTCCAGTATACTTTTTACCCTTTAACACACTGTCTGCACTGCTTCTTACTCCTCCTGCACTCCAACCACACGCACAGCCCGTGTTCAACAAGCTGTCCTTTTTGTAGAGCTGGCCCATGACTTTGTGTCCGATGTGGAATGCCATACAGAAGAGGAATGCGTTGATATTGTATTAAATGATTGAGGCGAATCAAGTCCACACGAGAAGCCTGAGGTCTATGCAAAGACGAGGGCCATCCGCCCCCCAGTAGTCTGCCCAATGGTGGCTGTTGTGTGAATAACCATGTAGAGCAGATTGCTGGAGCTGTTTGTGTCTGTGGCTCCGTGGCGAGGCCGACCTTGGCTAAATGTTCTTTCCTACACGGCATGTCAATGTGACATATGCAGCCACACAGGGGAGAGACGCTGATAGCGAGGAAGCGATTGAGTGAGACTGTTGGTGTGAACGAGCGACTGGGGTAAACTTGGCAGCCGGGTCGGGGTTGGCAGCCATCTTGAGTGTGTGTGTGTGTGTGTGCGCGTGTGCGACCGTGGAATGCGATACAGGTTCACAGTAGCAGGTCCACAGTATTAGTTAATTGAAGTAGCCATAGGCGATGCACTGAAATCCTTCCGGTCTATTCTGATTTAGTTGATAAGAAAACGTGCATACATGGTAAATAGAAATGAAAGGTGGCATAACTTGAAAAGGACGTATGTAATGGCAGAAGAGAGGCTGTGTGATGAAACTGCTTTGCAGATTGAGTTGGTCACTCCACTTATATCTCTAATCCATATTTTCCTAATAATTATACACAATACATTTATAAGACTTTGATGCTAATCGACCTGCGGCGTGTGTGCGAGTGCGAGCACAATGTTTTCATTCAGGCGTGTCTCTCAGCGCCTCCCAGGCCCGGTCCAGCCTCTCATTGATCCGCCGCAGCCCTCTGAATGAGGGTCAATGTTGTCTCTCACGGGGTGCCTCCCCGCCGCCCGTGTCCCATCGTCCTTTTCCTCGTCTTTATCCACTTGATCAAGCCCTCCCCACACCCTTGGCCGCCAGTCTGTTGTCTTGGCAGGCGCTCTGCTCCAGCTGAGGTGACAAAATGGTGGCAGCTGTCTCCCGGCCAGAGCCAGGCTTCCCCAACACAGTAGATCAAGAGAGGGCGCTTGTTTCGTGCCACAGCAACACCTCTTCCTGTAGTCTCTCTACACACTGTGGGACATCTGGCTTGACTTTGTCCCACTCTTTTTTTAAGGGGGAAATATTAATTATTTAATGTTTCAGTCAGCTACGTGTCTGTTTATATGCTCTCAATGGCCAGTGTTTAATGGGCAAAGGGCAAAAAGATGAATGAATGTAATATTGGTAGATAAGTATAACCTGTAGGAATATCTTTCTGTCCATTGCTTCCCATCAGAAAAGTAAAATGATGAGATAACATTAGCAAACAAACCAAGTGTAAAATGTATAATTCTACTAACATGTTATACTGGTGCTACTGAATTACAATTTCTTGGCATCCTAGCAAAACTGGTTGTATGTTAATAGACTCACTTGCAATATATTGTAAAATGTATTTCTTACATAGGTGGTCTTTTTCTTTTTTACTGCCAGTGCCTCAACATCTCTTGCCTCACAATGGCAACTAATAATAACAGGCTGGTAATTCAGTAATGTACTCCAGTTAAGAGTCTTTCATTGTGATCTTTTATTGTGATCATCAGGAATAGTGTGTGTGTGTTTTTCTTATCTTGAATAGCACTAATGCTACAAACCACCCTTTCAGCCGTTTGTCTTCACTGGAACCTAATTTGGTCGTGTTTCCAGTGAGAGCACTCACACAAGTGCTGCATACAGCCACTCTGTAGCACCCAGCCACTCTGTAGCACCCAGCCACTCTGTAGCACCCAGCCACTCCGTAGCACCCAGCCACTCTGTAGCACCCAGCCACTGTCAAAACCTTGATTACCACCCGTCATGTTAAACACCGAACAAGACCTAAAATCTAATTCCCGACACGTGTTGTCTTTCTACTACGCGGCGCAGCACTCTGTGGTTGTTCCGGTGTGTGGCCCACTTTACATTGAAGCTCTGCCCTAACCGAGTGACAGCCACTGATTTGACTGACTGACTCAACACAGATATTGATCTGTGATCTGATATTGATATTGTAGCTTTTGATCTTGCTGTTTTACCATTATTCCAATAAAACACGTGTTTTCACAAATTTAACCATTTCAGAATTACAATAGGAATCAACGACTACGCCAACTAATGTACGCAACCTTCTTTAGAAATCTTTAGAGACGTGGTCAAGGTCTTGAGCCCTGCACTTGTCGTGCTTGTATCCTCTAACCCCATCTTTGGCCGTCTGCCTACCTTCACTGCCAGGTCTGGAGCACCCTGGCCTGGACTCTCAGTATGAGCCGTCCCCCTGGTCTACTGGCTCTCCTTGCAGCGGTGACGGCAACAGCAACTGGGGCAAGGTTCTAGTGGAGGGAAGTACCGACAAGCCCAACAACCTCTCCTCCACCAACTCGTCCGTCTGGCCCCCTTCCTCCTCTTCCTCCTCCTCCTCCTCCTCCTCTTCTGGCTGCGGGTCCGGATCGGACCCCGAGTTGGCGTCAGAATGCATGGACGCCGACTCTAGCTCCCCGCTGGGCTCCGAGAGAAACCTTGTTGCCATTTCTGCGACGGCGGCGATGATGTCATTGGCAAACGCTTCAACTGCGTCATCCACTTCTTCTTCTGTGACTACCACCATGGCCGGCGCGTTGGTGAACGGCGATGGCAACAGTCGGCAGATCTTGGGCGGAGCCAACAACGGAAACAATAGCAACCTGTGCGGCTCCTCCCACTACCCCATGTCCGGTTCCGGCGGTATCGGCAGCAATAACGCCCTCGGTAGCCAAGGCAATGGCAGCAACAGGCTTGTTGGGAACAGCGTGTGGGGGGCGCAGCCAGCTGGAAGCTCGTCAGATGGCAGCAATGGCCACTGCGTTAACGGCGGCTTGAACCTGAGCACTTTGAACCCAATTGCCAACCATGGTGCCTGGCCCCACAGCCCAACCCCGAACCCAGCATCGTGCCAGGGCCAGCGGCCACCACAGGCCCAGGGCATAGCCTCTAATCTAGGCACAGCTCCCCATGAAGGATGGGGCGGCGTGGCAGCTCAAGGAAACTGCAGCACAGTGGATGAGGGGAAGGTGAATAATGGTACAGCAGGCAGCAAGGTGTTGGGAAGCGGCAACGATGGCCAGCAGCCTTCCAACCTTCACACTGAACCCAATGGACCAAATAACACTATGATGTTGAATACTACTACGACGACTACTAACGCCACAGTAACCTCTAGTCTACCAAACTCTACCGGTGACGGCCCCTGGGGCTCCGTCCTAGGAGGGACCGGGGGTCCACTAGCAAATGGAACTCCGACATCGGCCCCCCAGCATCCCCCCGGAGAAATGGCGCGGGGTCCTGGGGCCTTCGGTACGTCCTGGGGTGTCACTACCTACCCAGGAGACAAAGGTCCCGCCAGCCCAGACACTGTGAACCCCCAAAACCCTGCCTTACCGCAGGCCGGGTCCTCTGCTGCTCACAAGAGTTATAACCACACCACCATCCCCGCGGCCCCCCGCTGGGACCAGGGGCTCGGCAACAACCCCGTCCCCGGCCAGTGCTCCATGCCCTGGGGCACCAGTTCAAATCAAGCTGCGAGCTCAGCGGGGCAAGCGTTGGGCAGCGGCAACCCCAACGCACTGGGTCCTCGGCCTTGGGGCAGTAGTGCCTCTTCTTCCTCATCTTCCTCGTCCACTTCTTCCAGCTCCAACAACAAGATGTCCAATGGGGAATGGGGCACCATGCCCCCTGGAAACAACCATGCCACCGACAACGGAGCCCGCAAAGCAAGCTCCTCCAACAATGCCTGGAAGAGTCTGGAAGATGACGCCCTGGGCAATGGGCCAGGAGGGTCCGGAGCCCAGGCCACCAGTGGCTGGATTCGCTCTGGAGGCAGTGAGGGTAGTGGCGAGAGCTCTGGAGGTCGCTCCGGTAGCGAAAAGGACGGCCAACCAAGGGGCCCGAACCGCCGAAGACCCCCTCCTGTGGCAGCGCCGCCGCCTCCCGTCGCCCGCTCCGACGTGGACCCCAGGGTCCTGTCCAACACCGGGTGGGGGCAAACGCCTGTGCGCCAAAACACCACATGGGATGTCAATTCTCCCGCTACCAACCCCCACCATGGCCCCCGAGGAGAAGACAGGAAACCCAGCAATGGAGGCTCTGGATGGGGCGCGGGACAGCCAGCGGCGCCTTCCCAGGCCAACGCTGGAGGTAGGCATGCTCTGTTTGTCTTTTTGTGTGTGAAGAGAACTACGTGGGTTCCTTTTTATTCTATATTCATGCCTTGCCTATGTGCATCGGGGATTCATATTCTACTTTTCTTCCAGGTTGGAGGGATGGCCCAGGAAACTCGGGAGGCTCAGACAAGGGAGGCCCTGGCTGGGGAGATCCCAGGCCGAGCCCTGGGTGGGGGGACAACAAGGGTGCGGGGAGCGGAGGCCATGGAGGCAGGGATGATGCATCGAGCTACAAGGGGAGCAGTAATAACACCTGGAGCAACAACAACAACAATAACAGAGATGACAGGTGACGAATGCATCCATTTTGGGATCGCTTTTTAGATGCACACTCACGTGCCATGCTCGTGTCTCTGGCTGTCTTCATCATGCTTCTGTGTGCTCCGTTTCAGGTCCAACACCTGGACCAACGCTCCCAAGCAGCCCCGCCAGCAGCAGGGCTGGGGAGGTGGAGGGGAGGGCTGGGGGAGTGGCGGGGGAGACTCCTCCCCCTCCTCTTACCGGGGCGGGAGCAGCAACCACTGGGGAGACCCCCAGAAGGGAGGCGGCTCCGTGGCCTGGGACAGCGACAGCGAGCGCTCCGGCTCCGGGTGCTGGAGCGAGCCCAGCCGCGCCGCCAACGCCAGAAGCGGCAACACTTGGACCGGCAGCGGTGACGCCAACACAGCGGACCAGGGCAACCAGAACCAGGGCTCCAACAGCTGGGGGGACCCCCCGGCCCCCAAGCCCAACCCCCAAAGCAAAAGCCAGGGCTGGGGCGAGCCGCAGCAGGCCAAGCACCACCACGGAAACCAGAACTGGGGTGACCCGGCTCCCAAAGCCTCCGCCCCCTCCAGTGAGTGGGGGAAGGGCCCCGACCCCACCATGACCAGAGGCAGCCACGGCCCCAGCAAGCCCACAGGTTTGTATTTGCTTGGCTAACAAACATTAGTGGGGGGCCCGTTCAGAACTTGCACTTCCTTGGGTCCTCAGCACTACACCCACCAAGGGTGATGGTGATTTGGTTGTGGAGTTAGACAGCCCTTCCTTCATTCACGCATACAGACTTCTTCCATGTTTGTTAGGCACATATAGTTTGTCTAAATGAATTACATCTTAATCCCACTCCTATCTCCACTTTGTATCTAGTTTGTTAAGTAGAAGCAATTGGGGTTTTGATAAGTGGGTGTATCACGTGCATTTGGAGCATTGTTAACATCTGTTCTGGAGAGGTTGGTTAGTTAGACCCTGTTTGATAACTAAAGGTAGGCTATCACTCTTAGGAGTGGCCCGTACTGACGCACCAAGATGAATGATCAATACATTTAACAGACAGCGGTAATTATAGGTCTATCACTGTAGTTTAACACTATGGTTGCAATAAGAGGACTGTTGAGGAACATAAATGGGTTATTAATAAGACTTGCCTCCGCGGTGTCCTACAACATGTATGTGACCATGATGACTAGGACAAAGGTGACCCATTGTGAATGGTTAAACTTGTATATTCACAAGCCGTGAGAATGAGTGCAGCGAACAATCACGTTCAATGTCAAAGGGTCTTAAGTCTCACTGTTCTGGGGGTACTGATGATTTTAGAAAACAGGTTGAAATGATCACATGACGATAGTCCTATGAGATGCGGGCTCTCCTCTGACTTGACGAGGGCTGTGTGCTGCAGGCTGGATGGGGGGTCCCATACCAGCGGGCTGCCAGAGGGAGAAGGAGGAAGTGAGCTCTGGGTCTGGCTGGGAGGAGCCGTCCCCCGAGTCCATCCGTCGCAGGATGGAGATAGACGACGGGACTGCAGCCTGGGGGGACCCGGGTAGAAATACAGGTGATTGATTTAACTTGATATGCTTGTTTGGTTGCATAGCATGCACAACATCATGCTCGCCACTTAACTAAGCGCCATTTTGGACAACTCCCATTTCAAAATGAGTTGCGCAAAATTCCACTTCATAAAACCCAATAGAAATATAATCTCTTAAAGGAGAAATTTTCACCTGGACACTTATTTTCCGATAATTTTAAGTGTCATGTAATTATGTGGACACATTTTTAAACTGGTCCAGCCTTCAGCAAGAATGCTGCAGCTGTTATCTGCTAAATCAAGCTACAAAGTAATCCTTTGGGGCAAAAGCTCAATGTTCACCCTCTCAGAGTTCTTGTTTTGTCACTTGTTTTGTCACTGACGGGCTTATGTTCTGTTAGAACATGTTATGTTCTAATATTATGAAAAGGATACTTAGAGAAAAATAGCATTTTTTTCTGTACCTTTCGCTTGACCATGGTCTGTTATCGTGTCCCACCAAGTCTCACTGAAGGAGAAGTCTTGTGAGAGTGGAGTTGTTACAGGAAGAGAAGGGTGGAAACGTGGGGGAGAGAGGAGAGTCTGTTGTGTTGGCCTACAGAAAGTGTAGCTTGGCGTCATCTAAAAGATGTGGGCGGAGGACAGTGATTGAGATGACGATATGGACATTACCTGCAACAACGAGATTTCAGAGCAGGACTCAGCTTCAGTGAGACTTGGTGGGACACGATAACAAACAGACCCCTGGTCAAGCGAAAGGTACAGAAAAAATTATATTTCTCTCTGTAAGGATCCTTTTCATGATGTTGGAACATAATCTGAGCCTGTGACAGAAAGGTAAAGAAAAACGATTTACTTCTCTTTCGGGATCCTTTCCATAATGTTAGAATATTATCTAATCCTGTCAGTGGCAAAAACAATCTTTTCGATGGTTGGACGTACTTGACGAGGCACCAATGCCCCAAAGGATTACACTGCAGCCTGTTTACGGCTACAGCGTTCTCGCTCAATACTGGACCAATTACCAGAAATGTTAATCCTCATTAGTCACTTAGACTGAAAATGATCACAAACAGGATCCGTCCTGCTGAAAAAGTTCCCCTTTAAACAAAACGCCTGTTTAAAGAAAGACCATAACCATTTAATTCATTTAATATATATATCTTACATATATATGTATGTAAATGTGTTTATGTGTGTGTGTGTGTGTGTGTGTATATATATATATCTCTTATGTAAAATATATCCTTTTTTGTTACTACTACTACTACTACTACTACTACTACTACTACTACAGGTTCACATACCTGTTTAATGTTTGCCCAACTATTAAGATGTGTTGTGCTTTTTCTGTATGAATAAAGCCTGACCTTTAAACTGTTTTATCTAGGCAAATACAATAGCGGAGCTGTAAACATGTGGAACAAGACCAGCCAATCTGAGCAAGAGCCCATGGCCCATGGCCCGCCCTCTGGCCACCAGTCCCACCAATCACAGGGGACGATTCATCCCCCTCAACCAATGCAGACTCAAGCCCAAGAAAAGTCCTCTATTGCTGGTTAGTACACGCACGCACACACACACACACACACTGAATCCAATAACACGTGCCAGCCACATGCACATAAAGCCCCCCCCCACACTCCCCATGTCCCTTAAGCACATTAAAGGCACATGCCCACATTCTCAATGCAAGTATACAGTGTATCTTTGTCATCCTTGTGGCCTTCTTAATATAAAGGTGTATCCTATACAGAAACTATGCTATATATATATATATATATATGTGTTTACATCAAATTGCGTCAAGTAGTCATAGCTGTTGGATAAAAATGGGTGAGCATTTCTGCCATCTAAATAATAAGAGCCAGTAATCCTTTTCCGTCAGCAGTTGGAAGTTGAACCATTGCTCCTATATTTCAGAAGCAGCCGGTTTGTTCTCGTTTTCGTAACAAATCTTTTTTTTTTTTAATCTTCTGTTTCTGTAATCGATTTTAATTACCAATCCGAATTGGTGCTCAGTGCTGCACAATGCACCAGGGAGTGAGTAATGACAAATAACACAAGGAAGGCCCTGGCTCCACCAGCGGCGTGTCCATTTCCTATTTTAGCTAGCTCAGCTCTGCCAAATGCCTGACTGGGTTGGTCCAGTTACACACACATGTTATGTCCTCCACTCTGGTTCCTCCCTCGCTGCGATGAGGAGCAGAAGGCCATCACCACGGTGTCTGCTCAGCGTTGAGGAGTAGGGAGACGAGGTCATCCTGATCCTAATGATGCACAAATGTGTAAAACAACACCGCAATATTCAGTTGTGACCAGCCGTCTCTTTTAGCCCAAAGCATACAGACTGCGTCATATTTGAAATGCCACCCAAAAATATCAATAAATAAAAATAGACATGATCATATTGTTTTTAACTTGACAAGCACGGTGTGTGACTGTAGCGGGGCTATTTTTTTTTATCTGCATTTGCTGTCTTTAAGATTATACTATTTAAGTCCATTTTGGAAAGCGAAAATTCATGAGCATGATTTCTTGTAATTTCCCACACAGCCATGTGTTTTAGCTGTGCATCCTCTTTATTTGGTTGCAGATAAAATCCAGTTTTAAGAGCTTTTGTCAAAAACTAAAATTGGTCCAAACTTGGGTAAAGTATGAGTCCTCACTGACCCTATACTCAACTCAACTCAACTTTATTGTCGTTGCACAAGAAACACAGAGTGATTTTTGGCAGCGAAATGTCGTTGCTATGGTTTCCGGCAGACACAGAGAATAAACAGATGTATAAATAGATCTATAAAAAAATACAGAAATAAAAATATAAAACAATGATCAATGTAATATATTAATAAAGTGCAAAGGAACTGGATATAAATTACAGATAATACTAGAAAAAGTCTCAGTGTAGGCATGAGAATAGTATTGTATTGTTAACTATACTATACTATACTATACTACGCCTTTAATACTTTTGTTAACCTCTCAGGTTTCTCTCCTTCCCCAGGTTGGGGCGAGTACCCCCAGCACAAGGAGCCCTCCTCGTGGGCAGAGCCCACTGCCACAGCGCCCTCCGTGTCTGTGGACAACGGCACGTCAGCCTGGGGTAAGCCCGTGGACAGCAGCGGCAGCAAGAACAACAGCTCCACTTGGGACGAGCACAGCCGAGACCAGCCCAGCAGCAGAGAGTCTGGTCCAGGATGGGGAGGCCAGCCGAAGACGGGTAGGCCTGACACCACCGCACAGACTTGGCTTTAGCATAACCTTTTGCATCGAAGGAAGGATGTAATTGTCTGGCCTGGCTTACTTCCACCCTAGGCACAGAGGATGGAACCCATGCCATTAGGCACACGTCCCACAGGACTGTTATATTGATATCACATGCCCCATTTGATCGAAGGATGCGGTGATGTCATGTCACTGATTATCAGTGGGCGATTTTGAAACCAGATGTAAACCTATTGGTGGTGTTGCATTGCTTTTGCCTACGGCCCGTGAACAACGCTCACTGCCAGTTCCCTGTGTGCTTTCAGGCGTGAAGCCGATGGAGACGTGGGGAGGCGGTGACCAGTCGTCCAGCTGGGACCAGGAGGAGGAGGTGGAGATCGGCATGTGGAGCAACACGGGCGGCCAGCAGGAAAGCCGCTCCCACGACCACAACACCTGGAACTACAAGCAGAAGGGCCCCAACAAGGTGCGCCGTCACGCCCTCTTCCAGAGTCCACAGCGGCTTTGAAGAGCCCTTTGATTTGGAACGAGGCATTTAACTCGGCTCTCAAGGCACTCGTCGCAATCATTCTGAGTCTACTGGATAACGTGCAGCGGTTGGCAGGACTGACTCCTGGGGAGTCTGGCTTCTGGGCTGGAAACCCAATACCCACAGTCTAGCTGTAGTCCTACTTGCTCATTAATGACATGTACTGAAAAACCCACTGAAACAACCGCAGAGATATTGATGTTGCCGGCTGCGACTGCTTTTCACAATACGTGTAAGAAGCAGTCCTGTCATATGTTGGAGAGCACTACTTACCCTTTGGTGTAAATATTTTGGATAAATGCTAAAAACACTGCTAAGGATGTGGAGAGATGTTCGAACAGGTGTGCTGTCTTTCCAGATGAACAAGCCAGTGAACAAGCAGGATGAGCCATGGATGAAGCCCTTCGTCAACCAGTTTAACAACATGAACTTCCCTGTGAGTGACCCAGGCCTATCTTGAAATCAGCCCATTCCTCCCTTCCTTCAAAATCGTAGTTCCCATCTGACAGAGCAAAATGTCTTCTTTTCAACATCTCTTAATTGGTGTTAGGCAATTGATTATTCTATTGTTTTATGTATAATAAAACATAAAGTCTGGTTGTTTTTATCAAATAGTAATACTGAATATTTGTACAGATACCCAGGCTCTGATCCAGCCGCTGCTGCTGTGGATTTGCTGTTCTGAATGCCAGTTAAACCTGTTGATTGGGTAATGGACAGGTTGGTTGATGTGGTAATTCATGCTGTTTGTGGCGTGTGGCCCCTCCAGAGGGACTCTCCTGACGACTCCATGAAGGCAGGCGGCGGGGGCATGGGGCAGGACAAGCGCATGGACATGGGCGACTACAACGGAATGATGAGCAAGAGCCACGGCCCGCGCCATCAGCTCCACAAGGAGCCTCCCATGGACCGGGGCCCTTACTACGACAAGGTAACGGGCCCAGGATGCAGCGTGTGAGAAGGGAACTCAAAGCACCGCCAGGCCACTCCAATGATGCCACCGGAAAGACCAGCGCGTCTCATGCCTGGTGAAACGCATTCTGGTTTTCCAAAGTATATGTACGACGTTTGTTGGTGTTGGGTCCTCTGCTTGGAGCGTGATGCTCGCAAGAACGTGTCGCCGTGTAGTCGGGCATCACTGAGGAGTTCTGCTGACTTGTCACAAGGGCTACGAGTGGCTGACTTGCTTTTGCTGAATGGCTTGCTATGTTGCTATGTGCTTCCCATGTTATTTCTCTGGCCTGTACTGCCCCACAGTGGCAGACAATCACACTGCATTTGACCTATTTGCCGTGGAACGAAAGGCGGTTATATTTATTGAGTTTATTGCCATATGGCTATGGTTCAGAACAATGCAAATTGGAAAAAAATGTCCCAGACCCACATGCAAGTGCTTATACTGTCATTTTCAATAGCCATTTTATTATTTAGGCTATGCTGGTCCATGTGGACTTCCCTTTAGTTAATGTGTTGTCCTGGCAACCTGCTTCTGCTCTTCTTCTATCCCTCAGCATATTGCTAAAGACGTCTTTTAACTGGTGCTGATGTCCCCTATTCTCTCTCTTCATCAACCTCATCTTATTGTTTCACCCTTTTATCCTTTCTTCACCTCAATTTTCTATTCTATGGCATTTTTATTTATTCTGCTGGCTGCCGCTGTGCCTCCTGTCCCTCTGTGCCACTGGCCATCTGTCTGTCTTCTCTATCGCTTCTGCAGCTGTCAGTTTCCCCCTCTGCTTATGATAACTCCACCAGTGAGGCGTTCTCCTCCAATCACAGCGAGAGCTTTTCCTCTTCAAACTGTACACAGCCAATCAGCTTTCACCACTCTGGGCAAGCTGCTGCTCGTTCTAGCCCAGTTGCCACTAGGCAGGTGAGTGTAGCAGGAGAGCTAGGAACGCAGTCTTTTCCTATGAGTTTTCTTTTTTATAAACCTTGAAATCATGCAGACCTCTTTCTTAAGGATTCAATTATAATGCAAAAACGTAAAACAACATGAATGGTAACATTGATTGACATGGGTGACAGAAGCCTAGATGTTTTGGGGTTTTTGGTTGTTAGTATAATAATAGTATAATTTTGTATTCATGTCAGCCACCAGATCTTATAATACTTGTATGGTGTACTGTACATCTGGGATGAACCGATAGCATGTACTCCTAAAACTACTCTGATACAACCACACCCCAAACCACTTCACAGCAACGGCAGCCCCTCGTCCATCAGGGGACCAGCATATAGCTGCTGAGTTTGTTGCCCAAAGCACCATTTTGATAAACAATCAAGACACATGCAGTGACATCAGTTCAACCAGTGTTCTGTGAATGCACACAATGCAGTGATGACCATGGAACTGTTATGACCATGGCACTCTCCAACTCATTGTTTTTATCCAAAGATTATCAACCAGCCGCTGCTGCCCAATTAACTATTACCTGTTTTTATATGTCGGGGTCAATCGGTGTTGGGTGTGCATTATCCTTACAGTCCATTATAGCACTATAGCTCCATAGTGCGCCAGTGACTGTGTTGGCCTCACTCATTCCAATGAACAGTCTCCGACTGAATCATGTGGTTTGAATCAGTTGTTTTCAAAGTCACTCCTACTTTCTATACAGAATATAGTGCTTGTAGTGTGTTGTATAATGAGCCCTGGAGGACAGTGGGTCACAGTGGGTCCTGAACCGTGTCGTCTTCCCTCTCCAGAATGTAAACCCCAGCGTAGCACAGGGCCGTGGTCCCCAGCTCCCTCCCCAAACCAACCTCCGCAACCAAGTGCCTCCACCCATCCTTCCCTCTCAGGTAACTCCCCCCGGCCCACCGCCCAAACTGTTGTCTCCCCACAGGTACTTTATTCAGTAGCAAAGAAGGGGCAAAGCCGAAATCACAAATCTTGCTGAGAATATTTGAGTGAGTGTGATTTGTGTGGTTTGCTGCAGGTTCCACCCTCCCTGTTGAAGTACCCAGGAGGGAACGGAGCGCTGAATCCCCTGTTTGGGCCCCAGCAGGTGGCCGTGCTCAACCAGCTGACTCAGCTTAACCAGCTGTCCCAGCTCAACCAGATCACCCAATTACAGGTACGGACCCACATCGCTCGTAGGAAAAGAATATAACTAGTGGCATGCATGATTAACAGTAGGACTTTTATCAAGAGCCGTGGACTCTTCCTGATATTAACACGCCAGTGTGGCAATGTCCTCCGCGTAGACACGTCATTCTAAAACAATTGTCAGGCCTCACAGGTCTGTACCACGTCATCATCATCCAGATAGCTTACGCCTGTCATTCTCTCTCCTGACTCGTCATACACTGCTGATTAGCCCCCAGCCTTGTTGCCACTCTTGAGTATACTTTTGAAACCACATTTGTTTGTGTCTTTCGAACAATGGTCCTCCGTTATTGTGCCAAAGGAAAACTTGTCACGTGGCTGTAAGTGTAGCAATGACCCCTCGTCCTTCCCTCTGTACACAGCGCCTCCTCTACCAGCAGCAGCAGCAGCAGCAGCAGAAAGCTCAGAGCCAGAGGAATATGTCAATGGTGCGGCATGCTGAACAGGTACAGGTACGCATCTTCTCCCGCTGTCATTGGTTTCAAATGTCTGACTCAAACAGAGGAGATGTCCCTGCAGCCCAGCTCCATTTCAGTATCACCGCTCAATGACTTTTTAGATGTCTGTTTTTGTTTGTTTGTTGCAAACAGTTTTCCTCATTTTATCATGACCCTGTGTTATTGTTGTTGCCCCACCCCTTCCCTCAGACTCGTCCGATTGGTTCATCCCCAATGATGCAGCCTCCACGCCATCTGGACCCTGCTCTGCTCAAACAGGCGGCGCCCCATAAGCCCTACCTGGACAACTACATGTCCCACAATGCCCCTGAGCTACAGAAGGACCCGGTTGCTCTGGGCTCCTTAAGCAATTTCCCTTTAGGTAAGCCAAGTAGAGCAGTAGGAAAACGGAGACGCAGAATAGATGCTCAGAAAAGGGGTTTTTCATACTCGTCTCTCTCTCTCTCTCTCTCAGCCTTGAACCCTAACCTGAATGTATCCCTGGACATTGGCGTTGCTGGAGGAGTGGCCTACAAGGAGCCCCCACAGTCTAGGATGAAGAAGCTCTGGGCCACAGACCCTCTTGAGCAGAACAGCAAACCTGGTACACAACTTTTTTAACCTTATTTCAATGTAAACCTTGTATCTGACCATTGGCTTTTTTTTATGAAGATATACAGCTATAATATAATAATAATAATATGATAAAAGTATATTTACTTTTATTGTATTAGCTCAGCATGCCTGTTATCCAGCATGTTATCCTTACAAAATTGAACTTTATACACTATTTGTTAGAACATATTTGAATTATAGAACTAGGGACAAATGTGAATATTAGGTTACTACTATCTTTCTGTGGAGTGACAGGAATAAATGAATGTCTTGTAGGTTTGAATATGTGACTATGGTTTGTCATGTCCACATAATCACAAATTGGGGAACTAGGAGGAACGGGTGATTAGTGTTGTTGCAAAGAAAGCCACACTATTGTTGTTATTTGTGTTATTCTTAGAGTGCTTCAGTGCTCAGCTGATGTTCTTCTCGTTCATTATTCCTTAATGCTCTACAAATGTTGGTACATATCTCCTCCCACTAATGTTCACCCTCAGACTTAGCTCAAATTAATTTTTTTAATGTTCACCGTGGCTGGGAATCACGTGCTACTACTTTTCTAATGATGCTATTGTATACATTTAAAATATTTCACAATAACATTTCATAATGGTAGCCATTAGTTATGGAGGCCATAACTAATTCAGACTTCACAACTTGCTACATTTTTTACTTTTTTAAAATGTGTTCAAACATTAGACTAATCATCACATTTTGATATTTATACATATCAAAACAGATTTTTAGTTTTAGTTTTATACCCGCTTTGCATATGTTCTCTGCATGTCATTGACTTCCATGGAGCCCTGCCATGTGAGGGGTCTTTCAATCAAAACGATATCCAAACACGCTTGATGTCTGAAGTAGCGTGGGCTCATGGAAGTTATTTTCACCGTTGCAAATCTATCTGACGTGACTCAGACAGAAATCATGTTCACTGACGTATTCATGTATTGAAGTGTTATTCACGTAATGTTTAGTCACATTAATCACATTAGTCCCACAACCCCCCTTCAGCTGCTACCACAAGGAGATTGTACGTGTGGGGAATTACAAAGTACCCTTCCCTAAACAATAGCCTAGCTAAAAATGGAATTAAACTGGAGACGTCTCACGTTTCAAGATGTTTCCAGTGGATTCAAATCCCTGTTCAGAAGTGTTCGGGGAGAGAGGGAGAGTGTGTAAGAGTCAATGTGTTGAATAAGGTTGTTATGTTGAAGAATAATAATAAATGTTAAATAACGTTTTTCCCATTTTCAATAGTAAAAAAATGGTCTATGTATGGGAAACACTATCGGTCATGGATAGGGTAATTCTCTCTGATGGACATAGATCATAAGATCTATATAAGATCAAGATCATAATAATAATGACGTGCCAAAGTACCACTTTGATGAAAGGGTCAAAAGCCCTGTTTGATGAAAATTACTTGGTCACTGGGCCTTAATTGGCATGCTTAATACTTTTGGAAGATTTGTACGTTTTTGAAAACCTGGAAAAATGTACCGTTAATCCAAAGTACGGCTAATGCGCAAATAACTATATGTGCAAATGAGTCCACATAACACCATCAATCACAGGACTGCTATAAAGGGGCACTCTAGGCGTGCTTCCTTATTAGCCATGCTAGCTTTAGCATGTTAGCGTGCTCATGGAAAATTGCCCATACGATGGGCTCATGCAACCACACACGTGTTCTTCAGAAAATGCCCATGTCGACATGTGTAGTTGATCTTGTAACTATCCAAGCGAATTAGCTAAGAGTTGTAGTACCTTTTTAGTACAGAACAAAGACAATCCCATAGAAAATATAACAAGTATGTATTTAAGTTCATGCTTTCAAATAGGAGATGCCGGTTAGGCTACTTTCTCCTGCCATGCAAGTGCAGTTCGCCATTAAGATTTAGCCCTTTTCTCTATTGACAAACGCAGATCTATAGAACTATTACTATGTTATGCTGTGTTAGTTACAAAAACAGATGTATATAACTATTCCTATGGTATACTATGTTAGTTACAAAAACATAGATCTGGAGAACTATTACTATGTTATACTATGTCAGTTACAAAAACACAGATCTGTAGAACTATTGCTATGTTATACTATGTTAGTTCTACTTCTGTAGTCTCTCTGAAATGATCATAGTTGTACTTTGTGTTCAGACCATGGTTGTGTTCAGACCATGGTTGTTCTCAGACGGTATTACACCATAACAGGGTATCAGTTCCTTGCCAAGTGTTTATTTACCGTTTAATGAGGTTAGGATGAATCTGTTTCTGAGAATAGGTCTTCTCTGCAGCTCATGACTGCCACTGGCATTTGCTGGACATTTTCTGAAAAACATTGTAAAAAAACAATGGCTTCATTATTATAATGATATTAACGTGCTATAATAATATATTATATTAGCCTCCCTTCGGTTGTTCACCAACAGAAAAGGGTTTGTATGATTTTTGCTAAACTGTATGTATGTGGGTATCTTGTCTTTTTCACAACAGGTGCTATGTCGTCTGGGCTGCGTCTGGATGAATCACCCTTCTATGATTTCCTGTCTCCTGGCCCCTCCCCACTGACTCCTCCCGGCCAATCAATGGGCTCAGTGGGCGACGGCTGGCCACCCCGTGCCAATTCCCCCCCTCCCCACGGAAACACTGTCACCTGGCCCCCAGGTGCGTTGACATTGACCACCAACCAAGTCCAGAAACGTATAGCTTCAAGTGCCTCACGACAAACGGGGGGCTTTGACGAGAGTAAATCGAGGTGTGGCTTATTTAATGACAATAGGGCTGATGTCTAAATGGATCATTTATGTAAAAAGCTGTGCTACTCTTGTAACTTAAATGGAAAGGTCAATCCAAGCCTTATCGTTTACAGAGGGGCAAACTTGTCTCCTCAGTCGGTGAAATTTGCTAGTTTTATTTCCAAATGGGTCATTCAAGTGAATCATGTAGATTCATACATTCATGTCAAATGTTTTGGGAGTGGGGTCTAGTTCTCAAAAGTTGTTTGCTGGGAAAGTCTCTCTGTAAACGACTCCTTATATATGTGTGTGCATACCAGGCTAAATGCTGCTCTAATTAGAGACAGGAGTCACTGAGGCAAATATAATATAAGAGCATTGCCAACAAAGAACAATTGTTTTGGATCCTAAGAACTTCTTCAGACAAATGAATCTGAACATCACTGGCCTTTGTGACGCACAAGTGTGTGTCACCCTTTAGTGTGACGCAGTAGTAAGGCCAAAGACAAAGTCACCTTCCTCGACCAGCGCTGAACTGAGCGGCCTGTGTGTGTGTGTGTGTGTGTGTGTGTGTGTGTTCAGAGTTCCGGCCCGGAGAGCCTTGGAAAGGTTACCCCAACATCGACCCTGAGACCGACCCCTTTGTGACCCCCGGCAGTGTCATCAACAACCTCTCCATCAACACCGTCCGTGACACAGACCACCTCAGGGACAGGAACAACGGTAGGAGTCCCACAGGCACACATCCAGCCTCCCAAGCCGCTGTGAGCGAGCTCTGTGTCTGACGGCAGCCTCTCTCTCTGTCTCCCAGGGCCGTCCTCATCACTGAACACCACGATGCCTTCTAACAGTGCCTGGTCATCCATTCGTGCCTCCAGCCATAGCGGTTCCCTCACCAGTACAGCACAAAGCACTTCAGGTGGGCCTCGCCTCCTTACGTCATCACGTGTGTAAAGCATAGCTGTGGTCGCATGCGTCCGAATGCATGGTAGATGTTTTCTGTGGCCGACCAGCAGCCATATTTGGGGAAGAGAGTTGGTAGTTCTTAGGCAAAATGGTATAACTGTAAATCAAGTGTATTCTACAAAACATTTTGACTAGATAATCCCCAAAAAGATGGGCTGATTTTATAGCGGGACAAATTGCTGAGAGAAGAGTGTTAGTTGGAGCTGGGGATTGTCCCGGCTCCTTCTAGCCCTGGTCGATATGTTATTTATTTCTTGCTTATGAAGGGGACCTCAACCTTGTGTTTCCTCCCTGCAGCCAGACCAGGCGAGTCCAAGTGGTCTCCCGGCGGCGCCGGCGGAGGCTCTGTGTCCAACTCTTCCCTGGCCCATGAGTTGTGGAAGGTCCCGCTGCCCTCCAAGGGCCTGTCGGTGGCCCCGCCCTCCCGGCCCCCGCCCGGCCTCACGGGGCAGAAGCCCGGCTCCGGCTCCTCTGCCTGGGACAGTCCGTCCCTGCGGCTCGGGGGCTGGGGCTCCAATGAGTCCAGATTCACCCCTGGTAAGACTAATGCATGAACCAGAGCACAGCCCTGGGCATCAAGGGGGCTGGACACGGGGCTGATGAAGGGTCCTATTGGGAGAAGCCTGGGGGCTAACAGGGTAAACGTGGGTTTGTGTGTGACACCAGGTTCCAGCTGGGGCGACGGCGGTGGAGGCAGCAGCTCAGGAAGAACTCAATGGCTTGTTCTCAAGAATCTCACACCTCAGGTTTGTGCACACTGACGTCTCAGGCTTTCGCTCCGTTTCACAGCACTTTCAGTCTCTTTTGCTTTGGTGAACAATAATCATTGTGTGTGTGTGTGTGTGTGTGTGTGTGTGTGTGTGTGTGTGTGTGTGTGTGTGTGTGCTGCAGATCGACGGTTCCACCCTGAGGACCCTGTGCATGCAACACGGCCCTCTGATCACATTCCACCTCAACCTGCCCCACGGCAACGCTGTGGTCTGCTACAGCTCCAAGGAGGAGGCCGCCAAGGCCCAGAAGAGCCTGCACATGTAGGGAACGCTTTACCACTGAATGTCTTGTGAACCACTGAACAGTAGTTCATTTTCTTACGCAATGCCCAATTAAGCATTGTTTTCCTGTGAGCTGCGCCTGTGCTGAGCTCCTCTCTGTGTTTTTGACCGCGCATTAAAGCTCGTCCATTGACCGGCTCGTCCCCCCGGTCAATGAAAAAGAGAAGACTTACAGAATATCCACCAGCTGTGAGAGGCTGCGTTTGGCAGTGTAGGGAGAATAGTTTATTAAGAAAAGCAGACTCCTATGAACAGGATCCTAAGAGCAGTGACCCAGGCTTGATGCCCAGCTGTGGTGCTGTGATGCACTCACTTCTCGAACCCGCTAGCCTCTCCTTCGTAACTGTCCAACTTATATGTACAACGAAAAGTTTTAGATGGAGAAACCAGCCTAGATTTTGAAAGTATCCAACTGAAAACATTGCACCCCGACCTTCAGGTGTCCCTCCAAAGCCACTCATCAAAATAGGCAATTAGCTTGCTAGGTTTAGCAATAGGTCTGCCTAGCCTTGTGGAAGTCTGAGTGCAGCCAGGTAGTCGAGGGGAAAACAAAAACTCAGCATGCTGTTTCTACAGCTGCAGGTTGAGTAGTGGGTGCAGAGTGGTTCGGTGGTGGAGTTAACTAAAGGCAGTATTGGGTCTGGGCCGTCTCTTAACACCTGCCCACACTCACTCAAGTTTTCTGAATTCACTGGTGCGAGTTCAGTTTCCAGAAAAGACGTCACAAGTTCCCGTTGGGGACGTATCCCGCAGTACTCCACCACCACAGAGTAGAAGGAGCCGAGGTCTGGTGGAGAACTGAACTATTTAGCGCAGTACACTGTTTGAACAGTATATGGAGCCAGCATGGGTTTGTTAAAGGATTTGGCCTTAAGGCCCCAGATTCATTGTTTATATCGAGATGTAAGTCGGTTATTGATATTTGTTCAACCCGCCACCTCCAAATGTGGGCGGTTGGCCATCAATGGACATCCATAATATTCCAAACGCGTGTTCAGAAACTCCCATAGCTGTGTCTTTGTGTTGTCCAACCCAGGTAAGCACAGTCAACTAGACTTGATATGAAACCACTTCCTTTGCCCTTGACAAATGCCTCAGGGATTGCCACAAGATATTTGCTACAATATTTGTTACACAGCTTACTGTTGTCCTTGTCCTTTCGATGATGTACCTTGGCTGTACCATGCTTTGAGCCTTGTATCGCACCATGTGGTGGATAATGGTACCGTCCCATCCTTAGTTCACATGTATTTGTGGGAAAGAGGTGGAATGGACTGTAGAGCAGCTCAAATGTTTTGACAACAAGGTGAAGGGCAGTTCTGATTGAAAAACATGTCTCACTCTTCCTTTCTCTGGCCCTCTAGGTGTGTTTTGGGGAACACTACGATTCTGGCTGATTTTGCCAGTGAGGAGGAAATCAATCGTTTCTTTGCACAAGGGCAGTCATTGGCCGCTCCCTCCTCGGGCTGGCAGGCCATTGGTTCGTCTCAGAGCAGAATGGAACAGTCCCACCCTTTCCCCAGCCGTGCCCCGGAGCCCAACCAATGGAATGGCAGTGACCTCCACAGCTCCACACTCTGGGGCGGGCCCAACTATTCCACTAGCCTATGGGGCACTCCCACTGGCACCGAGGGCGGGAGGATAAGCAGCCCTTCCCCAATCAGCTCCTTCCTCCCGGTGGATCACCTGGCAGGGGGCGGAGACTCCATGTGAGCCGCCTGTCAATCAAGGCAGGCATGGCTTGGGGTCAGTAAAAACATCCTAAGTAATCATGATTAGAATTATTACTTTTTGAAAATCTTATAAAACAAAAAAAAAAGGTAGTTCAAAAACAATGGCACTAGTTGGACTCTCACTAACAAGATAATACAAACAAACAGGGTCTCCCCTGTGGAAAACAAAGTTACCTTTCTCTCTCTCTGCACATATGTCCACTTTGTTTTAGCCCAAAAACATATCAGTCAGAATACTTGAATCATGCAGGCCAATTCTATAATGTGAACGGATGGATATTCGCTTCCAGGTAGTGAGTGCTCTTTCATACTGAAAAAAAAGCTTCAATCGATCGCATTATTATGTTATTTTTGTTTCACTCATGTTTATTTGAATTCCAATTCTTTTTATTTCAACGTTTTCTTTCTTCTTTTTTTTTTTTGCATTCGTTTGCTGACAATGTTGGAGTATGAGCTTTTTTTTTTTTAAACTTTGCACTGAATGTGTTTTTTTTCTCTCAGTATATATAATCTGCAATATAGAGGGAGCAGCCAGTTTTTCCAGTGTAGCTGTTTACTCATTGAGGTCCTTACCGTGTGTGTGTGTGTGTGTGTGTGAGTGTGTGTGTGTGTGTGTGTGTGTGTGTGTGTGTGTGTGTGTGTGTGTGTGTTGGTGTGTGTGTGTGTGTGTGTGTGTGTGTGTGTGTGTGTGTGTGTGTGTGTGTGTGTGTGTGTGTGTGTGTGTGTGTATGTGTGTGTGTGTGTGTGTATGTTTATGTGTGTGTGTGTG
>OMKI01058160.1:3158-16582 GCA_900302315.1 Phycis blennoides | reverse complement strand
GGGGGGACTGGCCGATGCCATTAGAGACACCATGCTTATGTCATCGTCCGGATACAGGAACATGACATCATCCCTGTTAAAAGGGACATGCATCCCTGTCTCTGGCGATTAGAAATCCACTCACTCGTTCATCTATTGTGAATCACACTGTCATCCTCCACCTCCTCCATCACCCACCTTCAACTCACTTCCCTCATCTTCCACTCCATCATGTCATGTATTATTAGTACTCTCTTCACCATCCACCAACCCTTCTATCTTCTTCTATCTACCCTCTCTCTTTCTCAGCCACGGGTGTCCTGTGGTGGGTCTTGTGGTGGGAGAGTGGGCAGATCACTCCCATTGCACAGCAAACCCTTATTCATTCCCTCTGCTCATCCTCCCATTTCTTTGCATCACATGGCCACTTTAGTTTTTTTAGTTTTTTGATGAACCGTTACTTTACCAGATGAGACTCATTAAAATTAAAATGTCATTTTCGAAAAAGGCATTGGCATCTAACACAAGCATTGGTTGATTTTTGACAGCTCTAAACTGCGAATAAATCAGACAAGAACTGACTAGAAAATGTAATTCCACGCAAGGAATTTACTTGTGCATAGGAATGCCCGTGATTGAGATAAATTTAGTTGACGTGGGGATCGAACCGCCCACCCTCCGGTTGTGGAACACACGCTCTCCCCATTGAGCTATGGCGCCCAGTTGACAGCTAATAAGGAATGAGCGCAGTCAAACGTAAGAATGGAAAGCTAGGCTCAATGATATTTCAATAGGATTTCTTTGCGTTTTTAATCGTTTAGTTTACAAAAATTAAAAATACATAGCACAGCTATACGGAAGTAGACCTTAATACGTGCCGGACCTGATACAGTTTGAATTAAATATCGACGGTGCAGTCGTTTAGCCTCCATTAATTGCAGAAATATGGTGTGAAGAAGAATAATATGACGAAAAGCGATATCTAGATGGTGCATTCCTAGGCACAATAAATATGTTGTAGGACATGGCAGAGGTAACAGCCCGTTTACGTTTCTCAACACGCAGTCCTCTTATTGCGTCCATAGTGGCAAACTACATTCACAAACCTACAGTCACCGCTTGCTGTTACTTGTGCTGATCGTCCGGCTCGAAAAATCTTTGTCCGTGTTGTTGCTACAAGCCGATGTCGTCATGCACTACGGGACTAACGACCGCCGTCATGTCGCAACAGTTTCGTTTCGAAGGCCAATCTTCTCTGAAAGAATGAGAGCCCTCCTTAGAAGCCGAACAAGGAAAGCACCTCCCGAGCATGGAGGGTAATCCCCGTCCTCCTCGGCAGAATGCCATTCGCCACGCCATTTTACGCTTGGAAAAAGTGAAACTCCATTATAAAATGGAGAATAGAATACAGAACATAAGCTGGTCTTCACAGGGTTAGATGAGGCGTGTCGGAGAGATGGATAAGCTCCGCGCACAGTTATGATGTAACGGCACAGGGTGTGGGGATGTGTGGAGCTCCGTCTGTTCAGTGGTTGATCTTGATGTCCACGTCCGAGGGTGAAGCTTCTCGGACACATGGTGTAACGCCGTAGCGCGTGGTACGTTTCATACGCGACGTCGCTCCTTGTAGCGCTCATACATAAATACATGCTCCGACTAAAATAAGAATCACAACAGTGTTACGTGTTTTCCATCCTGGGTTACCGTACAAACATGGCGGTGCCACATGATAAAAGACTACTCTTCTATCGTTTTTAGCATAAAGGCGGTTGTAAATATCACACTTTCCGTCACACAGACAATCGATACCGTCAACACAGACATACGCATACACGCTTGGTTTACGTCGGATTGAGTATCACAGATCGTCCCCACCCCTTGCAAACACAAAACTGCGCACAAAGAAGTGCCCAGCGGCAGAAGTTTGCGTGGCTCTTGTCGCCAACACAACCACGGCTCAGAACCAAGACCTCTACCAAGACTCCAACCAGGGGGTCCCACCAGGGGTCCCGCCAGCGAGCCCATTGACCCACCGACGAAATCAGCCAAGTGCACCGGCCGCCCGTCCCACTCCCCCTTAGGGCTGGAATTCACTTGCTGCAGACAACGCATACGTGTGCGCATCACGGCTGGCCACGCGTATTCTGCGACCGTTTGGTGCGTCGGTCGCGCGCGTCGTCGCAAGCGAACGCGACGCGCCCGCAAGATGCAATGCTGACGAGAAACTTGGGGGGCGACCTTGCGAATAAAACACAGTGACCTCGAGGTCCTACTCAGGGAAGTTATTGTTGGCATGGCGAAAGGTTTCGAGGAGAGACTGCCGGACCTAGTCCCCAATTTCCCCACACCTGTATGACCACAGTCTTTACATGCATGGCGATGAGCATGCATGTCAGACCGGCTGGCGACAGGTCGCGTTGGTTACGTTTGTTGTTTATTCGAGAGCCCGCCACACACGTGCTTTTGTGCGATTTCCCGATCTGACATTACTGTGGTCCGCCCCAAGCGGAGCCCTCCACTGTCACGCGCTTGGGCCGCGTAACGACGCAGCGAGTCTGCACACAGGACACAGCAGGTCGCACACTCTTACTAGGCTTGGCCTGACAGACGTCTATCAGCGCCCTTACCGCGTCCGGAGGGCGTGCCAGGCGGCGTCCACGTCGGCGTACAGGTTCTTCTCCGAGGGCTTGCCCGAGCTGGCGCCGTAGCCCGAGTAGTCGTAGGAGAACACGTTGCAGTTGATGCGCGAGCCCAGGCCGATGTAGAAGCTGCTCATCTGGCCCAGGTCCACCGCGTTGCCGTGGGAGAACAGCAGCGTGTAGCGGGCGTTCGGCGAGCAGCGCACGAACATGCAGGCGATGCGGTTGCCGCGGGACGTGCGCGTCATGAAGCACTCGATGGCGTCCTTCTCGCGCGACGAGTACTGCCAGTCGGCGCGCTCCGACAGCTGCAGGGTCCAGCGGCCACCGCTCTCGTCACACATGAGGCTGTAGGTGGGCTCCGGGGGCAGGAAGGCCAGCTTGGAGGCGATCTTGCTGGGGCACGGCGGACAGCAGAACAGGCAGCACAGCTCGCTCAGTGATAAGTGGTTCATCCTGAAAGGTCTCTGCACGGCAAAGCCCAGAGAGCGAGAGAGAGGAAGAGAGAGAGATAGAGAGAGAGAGAGAGAGAGAGAGAGAGCAAAGACAAACAGGGGGGGGGGGTCGTTACAAGAGATTCACTTCGGCAGCAACAACGAAGGGGGGGTAGTGGATTATATACCGACGCTGCTCAGCGGGATTTCTGAGCAGGGCAAGTGACTGAATCAGAGAGAGTTGCAGTAAGCCGACAGAGTGGAGATGTGGGGAAAGGCGAGGAAGAGGGAAATGGAATGTGGCAACTTAAGTATGGCTGCCAGGACTTTAATTCAAAATTGAGAATAGAAGAAGGATGGTGCTCAAGACATTATGTGTACGATCATTGAGATTGAGTTGAGATATTGCTGTATATTGTGCGAAGAACACAGGGGATACAAATATGCTGTTACACCTGTATAATAACAAGACTAATACTGCCTTTATGCGTCAGTAAGTTCATGTTCATTCTCACCATTGTTTTTATGATGCGGTGCAGTGCTGCCTCACCTACGCTATTGGTGTTTCATCACAAATATGAGTTGCATGCTGCAGATGATAAAGAAGTGGTCCTCTCGTGAGACTAATAGGAATCATAAATGGACATGGTAAAGCAGAGTGATCTAAATGTCCCTGGTCAAGACAGCCAGTGTAAAACTAGTTTGGTATAGACTTACTATTGATTTGCTCATGGCCTCACTACCGCCACAATCATTAGAGAGCCGGGGCCCTGAGGAGTACTGGCTCCTTGTCTGCCTAAAGGCAGTGCAGGCACTCAGACACTATCGACTCCTGTCCTCTTTTAAACAGCCAACCCGTCCTCCCTCATTAATATCTTTATATGGTGGATATTTTGAGAATAATAGTGATTTGTACTATCAACAGAAACGGTTTGACAATAAGAAAAATATTATTTTATGCCCTATGCTGAGAAACAATATGTATCTCGGGTACAGCTTTGCCATTTCAAAGCGGCTGTATCATGGGCTACTTCGACAAAACCACTATAGTGATGGTACTCTTTGGCAGGATAACAGAATGAATAGAACTACTGTATTGCACTGTAGTGGCCAGATAAAACATGCCAGATAAAGATGGTCCTCTATGAATGCTTTGTCTTCATGTAAAGTAATTCAGTTTATTGTGGGCCAGAAATAAACATTGAAATGATACAGTCATGTTAGTACTGAGCTACTCACATGACAGTGTTGGTCAAATGAATAGATTAAAAGAGAAACGACGCATCCACTGCTTCAACGTTGGTATGTATCGGACTCTGCGGGCGTCCTATTTAAAAAAGGAGACAGCGCTTCTAAAAGAATCCCTTGGGTTTGCTTTCTCGCCTAGCAAACTTATCGCCTCGGACCAAATGACTGACAAGGATATCCTTGGCTAGATTATCCGCGGCTCCTTTCGTTTGGTTGGAAGCTAATAACGCTAGCGGTGTCACAGCTAGTGGCACAGCAGCTCTGTTTTCACCAGCACCCAAGTGATCCAGTCCATAGGGCACATCAAACCTATTGTTTCGCTTTAACACGCTACAACCTCTCGTCCCAACACACACTGAAACAAAACAACCAAAACCAACGACATGCATACACGTTACAAAGGACACGGGTGCGGTTTGTAAACCTCTCAAATATACACATTTCTTGCCTGATGTTTGAGTTGGTTGTGCCAGACCGTCCACCAGGTTGCCTCCTGCCTCCTTCCTTCAGTCTTGGATTGTCGCTTCGCTCGTCTACGGCGTTTTGGAAAAGAGGGGCGGTGAATGACAGTTATGTGGTCAGATTTTTCATTGGTGGATAAAAATGCGCCAAAATACAACTCTAGGTGCAAATTATTCGAACAAAGGCACCCCTAAAAATTCAGCAAGACCCCATGTTGATTGTTAGAAAAAATCTGTATCGCTGGGTAAAAAGAAAAAGAAAAAAATAACGTCCAGATTTAGCAGGGCGTTCCCGGATGTTGTATGTGACGTCATTAACGCACAATATTAAACTATTGCATTCATAATTTGTTATGCATTTATTAAATGTGTGAATAAAATCGTAGATTACATGGCTCTATTTTTATATGACGTGAGCGCTGGGGTCGGGTACATGTGAGTGACGTCTCCTCTGACGGCCCGTACTCTTCCGGGTTAGTGTGGTGGCAGCATGTGTTTGCAACATTTTTGACTTTTAACATAAATTCAGACTTGTGAGGAACAGATCACCAATATGAGTAGCCAGAAAGGCAACGCGTCTCGTTCGCGGGCACAGAAGCATCAAAACAGTGTTGCCTATAGAAACGACAAGTATGGAGCAACTGTTCAAGTGAAGGTAGATATAATACAATGTAGCCATGCAGCGTGGGTACACTACACGGGTATTAAATGCCTCGAGGGGGTTTATTTTCGACTGTTTTTATCCCAAAGGACGACCTTGTGTGTAAATCCAGGTACTGTTGTGTTTTGTTCTTGTTTTGATTGTAGAAAGCAAACTCGAAAATCCATGATGGGCTCTGTCAAAGATGCAAAGAAGTTCTGGAATGGAAAGTGAAATACAACAAATATAAGTCGTTAACGCAGGCGAAAAAATGGTGAGACTGGATATCTGAACGTCCTTTTAGATCAGAAATACATTTTAATCCACATTCTTTGTAAATGCGATCAATGCCATTTAGTGATCTCGTTGACAATCTAACATTTATCTGTGTCTGGACACTCACACGTATTTTTCCGGATATCTTTATTCCAGCGTGAAGTGTTCCCAGAAGACCGTGAAAGATGCATATCACATCATGTGTAAACCCTGCTCGATCCAGCTAGAGCTCTGTGCAAAGTGTGGAAATAAGGAGGACATAGTTATTCCGTAAGTTTCCCAAAGTGTGTGTGTGTGTGTGTGTGGGGTGGGGGGGCGTGCGGACGTGCGAGAGAGAAACGTGGGTTACAGATTGGGGACAGATTTGAGGCAAGGCTGTGTGACCTCGGCCAATATTGTATACATTGTTTTAGCCACATCAATTCGAAGCTCAATTTTGTACACGTCTGCCATCTTGTGGACGTTGACTATACTTTTAAGTAGAGGAGCAATCAATGGATATGCTATCGTGGTGCTACCAGTCTCACAAGCAACAATGCATCCCCTTACGTCACAGAACAAATGCTAAACTTCTTCATTTGTGTATGGCTTCCATATCGAGATATTCCCCAATATTTCCATATTGAAGTCTTAATTGGGGGTTTGGTTGGACGTACAAGCTGCAGGCTATTGGCCCTCTGTGGCATACATCTGAACACTTTATAACTCTGGCGCTCAAACATCAGAGAATTAGGGTAGGGATGAAGCCCCATAAAACTATCCAGATATTCACATTAGTCTTTTGCAATGAATATGATTCTGGCCTTTTGATGGGCAGCAATAGGTTTCCATTAGATGACTTCAACCAATCAGATTAAATATGGGCCAATCCCAGTTGGAAGTGAAGCAAAAACGTTTTATCTGAGTAAAGCCTTCTGTGCAAACTTCAGTATAAGCTCACAAGGTCAGGATGTCCTCACGAGGCTAGGGTCGCACATTTGGACGGATGCATCACACTAGGAAACGTCTGTTCTATGGCTTGATGAGTGGCCAAGGGAATATCAGCTATTAATAACCTAATAACCATCCTTTCCTTGCACCCCCCCCCCCCAACAATGTAGAATAAACTCTGAAATGGAGGATGAGAGTCCACAAGTAGAAGATGGTGTTCAGAAGAAGCGTGGAAGAAGGAAGAAGGACTTGGATGATGAGGATGATCTCAGTGACTTTGGGAGTGATGATGATGATGATGAAGAAGATGGTGATGATGATGATGAAGACAGTAACTCCAGACCAAAGAGGACGCTCTGCAAACCGCCGGTGCTCCCTGATATTTCTGGGGCCACCATAAGAGACTGAAATCACGAGTTGGTTTCATTTTATTGGCAGTTATATTAACCGTTATATGCTTCCCAGTCATAACATCAGGTCATAACATAACAACAACGTCTTCTTTTGTCTTTCTTCTTTTGTTATGTGTTATTGATCCACTATCGGAGAGAAAATGTAGCCCTGCTGAGTGGACTTTTGATTGAGGAGCTTTAGTGTGTTGAATAGCTCCGTGCATTGCCCCACATCGGTCTGTAGAATAGTCCACCAAAGTCTTGGCTGTGTTGTGTTGACTTGGTTCAGGCAGCAGTGGGAGTCTGTGTGTTCAAAGCACCCATGACAACCGATTGTGCGCGCTAGAAATCAACTTGCAAGGCATGTGAGGCCCAGTCACGCCAGCACTACAGCAGAAGTGGACCATTAGTACTTCCTTTAACTGTAGTCATGACCCCCAACAAAATTAAACTGACTCATAGTAACCCTGTGGTTGGTGTTGATGTTGGCTTTGGATGTACAGATTTCACTGTAAAAAAACTGTTCATCCACTACTTTTTGTATCCATCTATTCATTTTTTTTGCCTGACATTGCCTGACCAATTCTCAAGTGAGTATAGCGTCTGCCAGTGCCAGAGCAAAGACAACATGAGCCAGCAGATTTGTCGGTTTCCCAGGCTACCCTCACTTGGTAGTTTGTTTAGTGGGGGACTTATAAGAACATTAGCTCCAGTCAAACCAAACCAGGCAACGTGGCGTCCCCGTCGTGGGTGTAAAATAAGACTGCTGTGTTATTTTCCTAGTGAACACTAGAGGGAGCCATCGCCTGCAGCCGCTGCGGCAGCTGAAATCCGCCGAAAGTGGAACCATAAGTCCAACAATAAAAATGACCAACAACGTTTGGAAACACAAATAGACATATTTAGAATTGATTGATTACACTAACAAAGTGACGTGACCACATTGTAATTATATAATGTATTGGAAATATATACTAAAATATATTTAGTCAACAATTACTGCAGACCAACACTTTCTGTACATTTGTAGGGTCTAATACAATGCAATTGATTATTTTTGAGTTGCGGATGGGTTTATTTTTTTATGATTGACCAGACCCTCTTTTGTTGTGAAATACTTTTTCAGTGTCAAGCTTGACATGATAACACTTCTGTCGTCCCCTTCAAATTATAACACTACTAAAAGCTTTTGTGAATTATGAGTAGGATAGTAAGTGTTACAAAAAGGAGAAAGGACAACTGCAGGTTGTGCATGGAGGTCCTCCACTGCAGGGTACATAAAGTGTGTGAGTTGGCTTTAATGTCCTACTGTCATGAATATCTGGATGAGTATGCCCTCTGTCAAGAGCAGGGCACTTTTCTCATCTGTAAAGATGAGATAAATCTCCCTTACTAGCACAATCACACATTGAAGTTGCTGTCTTTTGCGTATGTGTATATGCACTGTTATAACATGTGGGCTATAACAATGCATTTACTGCACACATGCTCTTCCTGTGGTTTCAAAATTAGCTCAGTAGGGTAATTATATAAATGATATGCAAATTACTGTCTGTCAATGAGTCAAATGTAACCAACTAGCTTCAGATAACAGAGCTGAAGAGCTTACTCAGAGAGTGCCTACAGTCCACATCAAAAGTCAATGCTATCAACATATCACCCTTGCAGTTTCCTCTCTCCAAATTTCCTGTAGCTTGCAGCAGTCTCTTTAAAGATAATATCACTGCAACAGGAAATTGAATACAGAGCTAGGTACTAATGCATTCCACTTCACCCCACCTGTTGACAAAATAACAGAAGTGTAAATCGTAGGTTCAGATAGTTTTTATATTTTAGATTTTAGATTTTTAACATTACATTTTCTGGTAGCAGCATTATGGTTTGTTACTTTAAAAATAGTGTCGCTTTGTGTATCCCATCAAGTTTTCCATCGTAATGTTTTCCATTGATTTGGGTTAATTTGTCTTCACTGAATAAGAACCACTGGAGTGTCGCAGACTTTTTCTTTCCACTGTTTCCTGCTGGCCATGGCCTTCTTGAAGTTATAATTGAATTTAATTGAATTGAAAACCCTTTATTTGTCCCGCAAAGGGGGTAAATTTCACAACACAACAAAGTCACAGCAGTTTAAATACAAGAATACATAAACAGTTTAAATACAGAATAAGATAAAGAGATAAAAAACAAGGAGGTATCTTTTAAAATAAAACGCTGGAGAATCTATATAAATATAAATACAAATTGCACAGTGAAATGTACTGAATGAAATGTATTGGATGAGTGTAATGTCCAGTGTGATTTTTTATTGTGAGCAGTGCTGATTGAAGAGTCTGACTGCAACAGGAAGGAAGGACCTGTGGTACCTCTCCTTCACACACTTGGGGTGCAACAGTCTGCCACTGAAAGAGCTGCCCAGAGATGTAAGAGTGACCTGCAGGCAGTGGCGGCACCAGACATTTTTTTCTGGGGGTGCTCGGCGCTTTACCGAGGGTGCTATGAAATGAGGGTGATGGCATATAAATATAAATAAATGATTTTCTTGGGGGTGCTATGGCTAATCCAGGGGGGCTGTATCACCCCCAAGCCCCCCCCCCCCCCTGGCGCCGCCCCTGCCTGCAGGGGGTGGGAGTCCTTCACCAGCAGTGATGAGACTGTAGTGTATGGTCAGTTGGTTCATACTATATAATGAGATGTATGTTTAATGGTTTACACTATGTAAAGGAGATGCATTGTTTCCCTTGAGTTCGTTTGCAAGGAATGTGAGTTTATAGTGCTACGAGGTCAGAGGTGAAAAGAAGCCTGGTTTTGTTACAGTACTTTTGGGCAAAGGAAGTGCCTGACTGATAAGATAATTATCTGAGAAGTAGTATTTAAACTGTGTATCAGGACAAGGCTGGCAGAGTGTTCTCAGAATTTGGCCATAGAGGCTCTCTCAGGATTCGGACCTTTTTGACACTGTTCTACTTTGTAATAAACCCTTTTTAACATACAAGTGGGACGTGTCAGCGGTGGTTTCTCCTTTTCCTCAACACATCAAGATACTACAAGAGCTTAGCCATCACTCTCCTATCTCTCACCACCTGAGTCGAGTGGGCAGCCCAGCATAGAGCTGGCCTTCTTCATTAGTTTGTCCAGTCTCTTCCTGTCAGTAGCAGAGATGCTGCTGCTCCAGCAGACTACTCCATAAAAGATGGCTGATGCCACCACAGAGTCATAGAAGGACTAAAGGAGATGCTTTGCTCAGTCACTGCATGTGTATTTATACATTTTGTACTTTTTGCATATGAGGTGGTGGCCCTTTAAATATTGAGTTTAGATATTAGTGTACCTTTAAATATTGAGCCCCCTCCTCCCCAATGCCAGGTGAACTTAAGGTTTTACTGTTGATGTGTATTTGGAAAATGCACACACGGTCTTCTGTCTGGCAAGCGTTTAGTGTAGAAATTCCTCCTAGTTATGTTTGTGACACGGTTCAGAACTCAAAAGGTCTGCAGGAGACAACAAGTCTCATTGACAACACCTCACCTCCCACTAACTCACCTGTCTAATCAGATCCCGAGGGTCACACTCCCTCCTATTTCCCATCCTGAAGACATAGCTCAACCCCCCTCAGCAACCAAACAAATAGTATGCTCCAGTTCAAAGGTTGTGTTGGTAAAATGGTAAAAATATCTGACGTCAATACTGCTACTCATATTTTGTGGCTGCAGTTTGTTGCCAGCCTTCTGTTTATTTCAGTTATAAGCAAATTACTGGAGGGGTATTTGAGTTATTATTTATGTAGGCCAGCAGTTTGAAATTCTAAATAATTACCTTCAGATTACAATCTATTCGTTTTTCTTTGTTGAAAGAGGCCGGGAACAGGAAAATGGGTCTGCAAATTTGGATTCAACTCACGTGATGTTACTCGACTAACACTTCAAAGAGTAGAGCATTTAAAATCATAACTGGATATATAGCCTTCTTCTATAATTTGTAACAGTCTGTCGTAAAGTCGCAAACCCTGGTATTTACATTTTTTTTTTTTTTTTTTTTTTTTTTGACGATGTGATACTATTGATTTATAATTTGTATTGCATTATTTTGAGAATATTTTCATCATATTTTCATAATTTCCTGAACGAATACATGTAGGCTATGCCTTATAAGTAGCGACGCCACTCGGGGACCGTGTGCACGTCTCCGTTGCCTGTCGACGGCCTGCGTGTGCGTGACGACGCCTTGCCAGAGCTTAGCAACGCGTCACTCTTCTTCATTCTTCTCAGTGGGGGTTCGCGGCAAGTAATCAATCGCACCCGGCGTAATCAAAACACTGGGTTTTCAGTTGGATGAGATACCCCCACCGCTGTTCAGCAGTACTCAATGATTACGCGACATCTTCATCACATGGATTGATCAATTCCCTTAACAAACTCCACACCAGCAGTATATATCCATTTGCATTTACATTTAGGGCATTTAGCAGATGCTTTTATCCAGAGTGACTTACAAAGAGTACATTTGTCATAAGAAGGTGAAACATTTCATTGCTGCCAATACAGGAAGAAAGTCACCAGAACAAGTTTCAAGCATTTCAATTGCTAGGTTAACCTTTGCTTGTATACAACATCTCTGGCTAAGTGCCAAGTTACAAAGTGCGATTACAAAGTGCCAAGACGAAGGCTACAGCATACAAGAGCATGAGGGATTTTTTTTTCAAGAGGTAGAGGATGGTTGTTATGCAGGGTTCAGGTGAACTCTGAACAAATATCTAGTAGGCCTAATGATTTACACGCTATATGATGATAATAATAGTATACATCCAGTAATGATTTTAAATGTTCTACTCAGTGAGGTGTCAGTTGAGAGTTGAACAGATCCCAACACTTCCTCTGTTGAATGATGATGATGATGATGATGATGAAAACAGGTCCAACAATCTATTCATATTTAAGAAACGGGTCTTAAGAAATGGCACAACAACCGCCTGCTATCTTGTTACCATACACATGCATGCCTCTCTACTTCCAGGAGAGTTTGGCAAGTATGTTTACATCCATAATCTTCATCATTTAATACATGTTTTTCTTGAGCTGTTATCATAAGTCTGTAGAATATATTACAGAGTGATTACCAGTGATTCATTGTGTAGTAATCCTCCTAGAACCGGATAGGGGGTGAAGTGATAGTATTCATCTATGAGGGGTGCAAGTCAAGTGTGAAGGAAGGACATTCATCCTCGCAAGAAAGTTAGAATCCAGGGGTTAGCCTTCCCCGGTGTTGGTAATGTTCAGTATTTAACGGCACAACCGTGGTTGTGTGGCAATATATGGAGTCAGATCAAGGTTTGTTTAATTGATTAATTACAATTCTAGTCGACGCAGAATCCTCACGCCAGACCTTCCGCCAACTCCCTTTCCGTCCTTGGTTGGGAAATTGACGAATTCTACAATGGTCAGAAATGTAAGCAATATGTATCGCTCATACTTGCAGTACAGTATATTATGAGGTATTGTGTAAAAAAACACAAAATATCTTGTAATTGTGTGAAAAGATGTTGCGGTGATAAGATGTGTTAACAGTCTGCAGAAAGTACTTAAACGCCCTACATACGGTTTGATAATGACTTGTTCTTTGGTAGTGTCCGCTTCCAAATCTAGTATTACCATATTGCAACACGTAATTACCACCCACAGCACTAACTCTGAAATAAGATCTTAATCTTATGTTTAATCTCAGTTTGGATCCAGACACTATCATTATGATCCTTGTGAACCTGTCTGTGAAACAATCAACTTACTGTGTCACCAGACATCAACATCCACATACATACATGACAGGGGTGGCAGTGGCTCAGTGGATAGAGCGGGTGGACAGAGCGGGTGGTCCACTAACCGTAGGGTTGGTGGTTTGATCCCCTTGATCCCCCTCCTCCAACTGTCCACATGTCGAACCCCACGCATGTACTGATTGTAAGTCGCTTTGGACAAAAGCCTCTGCTAAATGCCCCTTTACCTTTACTTACATTCATTTACTGGTGAGGTTAGTATGTTCAGTAAGAAAATCGAGCATGTGTTATTGGTGCATAATCATTCGTACATCATGAGCATGAAATATTTATTAGAAAAACAACCAGTGGCTATGGCTTTAGTTCATATTTTGGTTCATGTGTGTGTACTAAAATATGGGTGAGTTCTGGGATGTGTTGTGAAAATAAATAGCTCCCCCAAGAAAAGGGTGGCTTGAAACAGCAAAGAAAGGCAAGAGACAAGACAAGACAGGCGACCAAGGCCAGATGACCGAAGCTCGAAACTTAAAACAAGAAGATAACCAGTATCACCGTTTCCCGGTGCCCGGGCGTAGTGGAAAATTCCACTGGGTGGGGAAGAGATATAAAAGCTTTGTTCTCACCGAAATGTGTGTACTAGTCTCCCGTCCTCCCTTAA
>OMKI01058159.1:3167-15979 GCA_900302315.1 Phycis blennoides | reverse complement strand
GGGGTGGGGGCGGGGGGCGGGGGGGGAGGAGGGGGGGGGGGGGGGGGGGGGGGGGGGGGGGAGTAGTAGGCTAAGCAACGGCCGGTCATCATTGCCAGGAAGCAGAGACCCCTCATGTGCACATCTGCTTGGTGGCACCGTGGGAACCCCGATTTTGGGAAAACATTTCTCACCTCTGGTATAAGGGCATAATCTTTGGAAGGTGGGGGGGGGGGGGGACTGTGTTCAGGGCTCACTCTTATAGAGAGATGGCGGACACATACAGTAAAACATTTTCTATAACAATTGTGTGTGCTCCTTGCATTCAGAAGTCTCCTTTGTCCTTGATTGCAATATCTCGAAAAGGAATTGCCATGACAGTTGCATAGTGTGTAGGTGTTGAACCTGGTTGGCTGGGGGAGAGCTCACGTTAGCTCATGTTGAATGAGTGTACCGGTATCATACAATTATATAATAGTCACTATCTAGGTTGTTTAGGCTGATCTGGGTGGCGAGGAAATCCCTTATTTTGTTATTTTTGGCCAGATCTTTATATAGTAAAAAGGACATTTATAGTTTTATTCCTATAGGCAAAATGGCATTTCTAAATGACATTCCTATGGCTAGACTTCAATTACTAAACCAAGGTGGACTAGCAAGAGCGATAAGGAACCTTTTCTGTGTGTAACTTAGATTTTGTCTTTAACTTGGAGCTCTATCAGACCATTGGTAAATAGTTAATTCGATTATTTTCTTCATTTGATTCCTAACATGCATTAGAAATTACATTAACACCTTGTTAGGGAACCTTGTTTTGAGGGTATTAGAGGGTTAATTTGTAACATTTGTATTAATTACTGTGATTCTGGGTTGTTGATTAATCATCCATCATACATCGGAATGATAACGTATTGATCTTTTGGAAATATTCACCGATATTAAATCACCACTTCGTTTGGCCCACCCAGACTTATTTTGATAAGGCAATAAGACGATAAGACCATCCATTTCCAGTTGTTGTAGGTTGGCTCATCCGGTGACTGTGGTGGCAGTAGGAGTGCCATAGGTTGCTGAATATCCCTGACTGTAGGATGCGGTAGGATTCTGGGTGGGAACCGCCGGTCCGTGCGGCTGGCCGGCGCAGTGCGCCCCGGGTGCGTCCTCTGATTATGTCCGGACAACGCATCAATAAGCCACCTCTCCCCCCCCAGCTCGGTGGCAAACAGTTTGCGCCGCGTTCATAGCCATCGTCAAACATGGCATAATATTTGCCTTTTCAGTTCGGGAAGCCAATTAGGTTGACTGTGTACCTCACTCGGAACAGACCTTTCAAAGATTCCACACTCAGAAAATATTTCTTTATTTTGTACCATGGAGGACAAGTTCTCTCCTCCACCTCCTCCTCCTCCTCCTCCTCCTCCTCCTCCTTCTGTGTGTTGGGAGCAGAAAGGGTTTGAGCGCCGCCACTCCCCAGGGGGTCGAGCTGTAGCACTTGAAGTATTTGCGAGACTAAAATAGAGCCAACAGCTGGGACTTGTTCTCTTCTGTTACGAGAACAAAGCTCACCTTTATTTAGTTCCAGCCTGCTTCTGTTAAACATCTGCGACCTTGGGAGCGGGCTGCCGTGACCTTGCACTTCGGTGGGTTTTTTTTTACCCGTTCATCCTGCAGAACTCAGAATGCACCCTGCCGCGTTCTGCTGACTTGGTTCTGAGACCCAAAGACCCGTAATCCGAATCGGACCTGGGGAGGGTGGGGGTGGGGGTGGGAGGCTTTAAATGAGGTGTAAAAGTAACATTAGCTTTACAACCAAAGGGCAGCTTAGAGTTAATCAGTTATTGATCAGTGTGATGTTTACAGCAGGTGTGTGAGGCTCCTCAACCCAATGTAACAAGATTATTAGCACTTAGCAGTATTAGCATGTAGCTCTATCTAGACATTAGCTGTGGCCAACAAGCGACTAATAAATACAAGAAATCAAATCAAGAAAAGCTAAAAAAAAAAAAAAAAAAATGCAGGATATTGGTAATATTAGAGAAATAAAAAACAACAGTCAAACAAAGCACAAAATAATAAAAAAAATAATTGTAAAGACATAGTAATAATACAAATAAACATCGCACATAGCACAACATAAGTCCATGATCCATGGTCATCAGCAGGGATGCTCTGGTGGAAGGGGTGATGAGGAGGTGGGGAGGAGGAGTTGGGGTGGGAGGGAAGGAGTGTTGAGGAGGAGGAGGTGGACAAAATGAAGGGTGTGGGGGTGGCGCTGAACCCCTCCTCCACCTCCTGCTCCTCCCCGCAGGAGGTGAAAGGGGATTGAGATGGTGGAGGTGGAGGGGTGGTGGAGGAGGAGGTGGAGGGAAGAAGCGCGAGTTGTGTTCCTCATAGTCTAGCGTTGCAGCCAGTGGCCTGAGGCTCTGCTGCTGCTCGTCTTGTTGTTGTCACACTGATGTCACGGTGACGGCCCAGTGGGCGGGGCCTCACTGTGGGGGCGTGTCTCCCTCAATCTGGATGCCGTTGTGTTGTAGCTGTGCTCGGAGCAGAGCGTTCTCACTCCTCAGCTCCTCGACCTGCAGAACACAAGTGCAACACAGCCAGGTCACCTAGCAGCACGCTAGCTCATCCAGCGTAGCAGCGCGGCAACCAAGTGCTAGCGCCATGCTATGCTAGCATGTTCTCAGCTAACTCCCAGCTTCTCTCTTCGTGAGCTGCATGGTCCAGCGCTACGCTAGGCTAACAAGTTGTCAGCCAGCTCCTTGGTCGTCCTCTATCCTCCGTCCTAAGGAGTTCTGAGGACCCAGATGGAGGCAGTTGCTCCTTCTGCTGCTGGGACTGAGAACCACAGATTTTGCGAGCGACTAATCCGTGCCATCCAGGAACAGGTGGTGAAATGTGGATTCTCAGCCCGCTCTGGGAAAACACTTAACTGCCATATTTCAAAGAGGTCTTTGTAGAATGATCTATCGACTTATCATGAAGTGTCGTTATAGAACTAATGTTTGAAAAAGGACATCTCGATTCAGTTTATGAAACTCTTGGGGATGAGGATGGTGGGATAGTTGTGTGTGTGGTTAGTGGCTAGCTGTGGTCTGACATGTTAGTGGCTAGCATGGCCAGTGGCTAGCGCAGCGCCATGCTAGTGTAGCTAGATTCTAGCCTAGCATGCTACCTGCCATCTGTCATCCTGGTGGCTAGCGGATCTCCAAGCGAGCTGGGCTGCTGTCTGTCCCCCTAGCATACCTGCTGTCTGTCATGCTAATGGTTAGCCTGCTGTCTGTCGTGCTAGCTGCTAGCTCCATGCTACCTGCTGTCTGTAGAGCTGGTTGTCTGTCTGGAGGTGCTCCACCTCCTTCAGGTCATCCGCCAGCTGCTGGTTCTTCTGCTGCAGATCTGTGATGTAGTCACACGCCTTGGACAGGATACCACCTTTACTCTGAAACAGGAAGTCAGTGGTCAGAGGGGGAACCGCGTAGGAAGTAGAATGTGGCTGGCGGCCCAGGGATGCAGTCTCACCGCGCCGGTCTTGGTGCTGTCCAGTGTGCAGTCGGGGATGATCTGAGACAAGCTGACTATCCAGTTGTTGATCTTGTCTCTGCGTCGCCTCTCCACTACAACACGAAAACACTCATGTCAAATTACCTTTAGATCTCAATTATTCAACAACAGTAATAGAAGCTTAAGCGGACAGATTAATCATCAATCTGTGACATGCCATTTAGTACCTTCTAGTCAGAAGTACTCCACCACACATTTGATGGAGAAAAAAAATGATGTTGTCATAAACACCAGCTGGTGTATTTTAATCAAAATCAAAAGTATTTTTATAAACTCTATATAAGCTGAAGAGCTTCCACCTCCTCCCAACCCCAGCCTGTTTTCATTAGTTTGAGCAAACTCAAGACAGTGCCACAGCAGCCTCTGGTGGCTGTCCAGAGAACACCTAATCCTTCCAGATGGAAGTGAAAGTGAAATCGCCTGGTGAATATTTACGAGACAAGCCCTGGTGTGTCTCTGGAGCTCCAAGCGTGATTAATAGCCACCGTGAAGCACCGTTCCTGAAGTGTGCAGGCAGTCCGCACACACACCGCCATGGCATTTATGGATGCCGTTTTGTTGTAACGATGCCTTGGCCGCAGTTTGGGTACTCCGGTACACAAACTCTTTTGCTGCAAAGCAGTTTGCAAAACAGTTTGCATCGTGGAGCTTCACACATGTCATAGGTGTGCGGCAAATCGCTGGACTGAACACTTAGTCCCCTGCAGCGACCCACTTATGGGTGGGTGGTGACCCAGTTTGAAAACCACTGATCTAAAGCACCAATCACAAACCTTCGTTGTGTTGCGCCCTCCTCTTCTGGTCCCGCGGGGTCCGCGCCCCCTCCATCTTCCTATGACCAGGGAGGATATTTAAAACTATAACTCCCATCAACCCCATCCACATTTTCACACACGCACACGTTGACGATGGTCAATGAATTATGCGAGCATACGGACGTTTATAACAGTTCGGAATATTCATATTGGCCCTCTAGAACAAGGTGAAACTAAATACCCGTCTCCCATGATAAGGAATGGTTAAGGTTAGGTATTGGTTTAGTTCAGTTAGCTAATGGGTTAGGTTAGTCTCAGGGTTTGGTTTGGTTAGGGTCTGGTGTTAAGGTCTCGGGAGAAGCAGTGCATCATGGGAAACAACCACCACTGTACTGTAGCAACAGTGACATACTTCTCCAAAAAAAATATGTTTTTTTAGGTCAAGGGAAACTCATGCAGCATGACCAGAAACTAAAAGGAACAAGAGTAGAGATCAAAGGTTATTACACCTGTCCAAGTTAACACATGTAGAGGAGTTCGCCTCAAGTCTCCGTACGGTTTCCTAGTTTTACTAAAGTCCCATTCTACTGCTACAGGCTACAGTATTTAATGGAAGGAGAAGAGAGGGGACATATATCAGCCTTTGAAAAGAAAGGAAATCAGTCAACAGGGGTTATACATATTTGTACTTTCTGCTGCCATCTTCCAAGGGATTGCAACCTCACTGTATCTTTATGCATCTAATGGCGTGTCCACCAGATAATGGATTCTCCCACACGCTCAGCCAAGATGGCACAGTACAAATACAGCAGGCTGTTTAGACACACAAACGGCCTTCACAAGGTGTTAGCCTCCACACAAATCTCCACACCTCCTCCCCGGCCGGCTAAGAGCTATTTCTGACATGGAAATTCTTTTTGGGCATATTTGTGTCTTAGTGAATTACGATTCACCCACAAGCCTGGAAGAGTTATGATCTCCCGCTCCGTGCCAAATTATGTACATTTATTGAGGTGGAACGACTTTCACTGCAGAATGTCAACAGCTGATATATCAGCTGCAATAACACATTTAGGACACCGTTGTTAAAAAAGGAGCAGTTAGCCAGCGACTTTGATTCTTATCCAGCACCTCTCACCTTTAGCATAATGCTAACACTTTCCTTTCACTAGCACCTTCTTCTAGCGTAATGCCGTCCTTTATTGCTTTAACTCAAGTCACCAACACAGGTGTTCCTGTCCCCTCTCCTCTGATCTAATCTGACTGGTCGGTTTGTTGGGAATATATGCAGATGATGTAATGATGTAATGCTTTGTTGTCCTCACCAGTTTGCGTCATGTTGATCAGCGCTGTCTTCTCTGAAAATATTATTCATCAGAATATTATTTATATTACTCACCAATCTAATTCGTATTACGCACAAATATCAACTATATATCTGTAGATATAATTTATATTACTCACAAGCAACAAACATCGATAACACTGCATTTAAACATGATAAATATACGTACATCGATACACATTTCATTTCATCACTTTTATTGACTTGCAGTTACAGTAGCTCCTGTTCATGTGAGGGGAATACATTTATTTTAATTACTTTCCAAAGATTTCCAATGTGCTACTATGATGTGCTGTTGACAGGTTGCCCTCCGCGCAGACAACCCAGCCAGAAGCAGCTGATAATACCATTTGTCCAGTGGCGCATCACAGGTAGCCTAATAATAGACCAAATACAATCTGGTTGTGTTGTTACGGGCATCCGTTTTGAATTAGCCTATTCGGAACACATTGGAAACCTTTGGAACGTAGTTAAAAGTGTATCCTCTGCAAGTCAATGCAAGCGGCTATCGGAACGCAAAGGCTAAGCCAGCGAACTCCCTTTCTGGACGCACATTGAGGAATTTGGAAATAAACAACTCATCAGAATCTGGGTAAGACAGGCAAACGCCAATTTACAGACATCTTGGCGTAGCCCTTGAATGATTCTCATCCTTAATGTAATGGATTCAACAATCCGTTACAGAGTATATGAATAACAAACAAACATGTAGAAATGAGAAGGAGAGAAGATGATTATATGAACACTGACAAAGTTGATGTTACACTGCCAGGGTTAGGGGTTCGATTCCCGCTGGTACAGCAAGGTATTGAAACTGCCAGGGTTAGGGGTTGAATTCCCACGGGGCCACCCATGCTAAGAATGTACGCTTCACTCACAGTATTGTAAGACGCTTTGGATAAAGTTTTTATGAGCAGCGTTAACTTAATTGTGGAAAATGTAATTTGCTCATTTTGGAGGGACAAACCAAAGACTGTTCCTCTATCTTCCCTTGACAATGAGGCTTCAGGAAAATTACTGACCTCCATCAGGCTTCAGACATACCCTTATAATCCAGACCTTATGTGTCGAGGAATGTCATTGGCTGCTCGGTTAGCATGTCAGCTGTGGTGATTGGCATCATGTGACCCTGGCAAGGTGATGAAGAGGAGGAGGACGCCCTACCGGCGTCTTCACCCCAGGGTCCTAAAGATAGAGGACCTCTCCTCGAAAAAAAGTCACCCATAATAAATATAATAGTAGTAGTATTGTAGTACTCACAGGAACAATGTGTAGGTGGTAGTAGTATTATTAGTACTACAGTACAGGGAGTATGTCTAAGCATAGTATCAGTAGTAGTATTACTAGTAGGAGCCCTTGCAGGGAATGTGTGAGTGGTAGTAGTATTATTATCACTAGTACTACAGTGCTAGTCCTAGACTACACTGGTATTAGTAGTAGTCGTAGTAGTATAATAGTAGCCTATAGGGATGCACGATTCTCGAAATTCTGTCACAGATCCAGAAATGATAATTTGTCCAATAGCCGATGCCAAATTTATTTGGTTTATTCCGTTTTTTTGTTATTTATTCCCCCTTTTGTGCCAGGGAATGAAAGGAATCTTCATTCAAAAAAAAAAAAATACTGAACCGTTTTAAAGTCTTTCATCGCAAACTTCATCGATAATACAAGTCCTTGTGTTTCTATTCCATTCCATTCCGGCGGCAGATTCCTCCGTCGAGCTGACTTCTCGTCAGTGGTTCGAGCGGGGAGAGAAGTGTGCGCAGTGGGAGTTCCAGGGAGGTTGCCGTCTGCGCCATATGTAGGCCGCGTTCCAGGAGGCCTTCCAGCGTGTAGAATGTACTATTCCACCGGGTCGAAACGTCTTGCTGTAGCCTTGTTGGTTTCATCCCCAACTGTATCTGCACAGCCTGCAGGGCGCGAGTAGGCAAGGGGTGAGCGTCTAAAGTGCCCGACTATCTTTCAGCCTGTTGCCGCTACATCCTGCAGGGTGTGTGCTCCGCAGACAAAACTGGCCAGACCGCTATCCGTCATAGCTTTCGCCATCTTTCTGGCGTTATCTCTCACGACAGCATGCACTTCGGATTTGTCCATTTTCCAGGTTTCAAACATTTTCTCGAATGCCCCTGAGATAGTACAGGGAGCCCGTGAAGTCCTGGGAGTGTAACACCGCTTTGATCGAGTTCAAATCTTTGTCGATCCACTGTGCCGCGGGGGGCTGAGCATGCTCACGGGGCTAGCTTCTGAACTCCATATTTCACCGATGGCAGGGATGTCACCAGCCAATGGCTCATGAATGTGTGGGGAGACGGACGTCAGCAAAATGACAACCGGGCAGTGTGTAGCAGGGCTCCACGTGCGCCGTCAGGCCTCGAAACCCCACGCCCCCCACAACGGAGAAAGGTTGGTCATCCAACGCGATGAACTCCATCGCCTTGTTAGTGATCCCTTTAGCTTTGCCGCTGTCCGCGGGGAATCCCTTTCTCAAATGATGCGGGTTGTTGCCCCAGTCTTGCCGGTGGTGGTTTGTGCTTTCTTGGTTTCCGGTTCGTTTCTTGTTGTTTTTTTTTATTTTTTTATTCTCCGGGTCTTTCAGGTCATCGTGTCTGCTTCTCAAACGGCTGATGAAGATCATTCTTGGTTGTAGTACCGCCTCTTGAAATGTCACTGGAACATGACTTACAAACCGCACGTCGCTGCTCTTTCTCCCACATTTTCCTCAACTTTTACTCTTTTAAACTTAAAAAAAAAAAAACGTCGTCCATCTCCGTGTCCAGCCAGCGGCTGCTATGTGGTATTACAGTAGCCTACCGCCTGTTTGATCTTCTCTGAAACTCCAAGTCAGACAAAATAACCAACACGGCATTGAGCCAGCGCAAAACTGGCGTGACACAACAGATTAACATCTGCCACTGCCATCGGTTGGACGTCACCCTACGGCGTCCTGAGAGGCCGATGACAGTCAACAGTCAACAGCGCAGATGTCGGCTGTGACCGACGTACGTCTCCGACAGATCGGAGCGTCCCTAGTAGTATAGCAGCATTACACGTAGTAGTACTGTAGAGGTACTCACGGGGAGTATGCGTGAGGCATTAGGTTCCTGCCAGCGGTAGGGATGACATCAGATGGACTCATCATCACATAAAACTGACCTGAAGAGAGAGAGAGAGTGGGGCAAGAGACATTGAGTAAGAGCAGAGAGAGAGAGAGAGAGGGGGGCCGAGAGACATATGGTAGATGTTGAACCCAGAGAGAGCCAGGGACTTCACCTCCGGCAGGCGTAAGTGAGGGGTCAGAGGTCGTGTGGACAGACACACCCCCATCAGTCACCGCTGTGGCAGGAAAATAGGTGAAGCGCGCCTCCCCCCCTCCCGGACTGATGACATCACCGAAGGTGTTCTGGAGAGGAGAAGATATAAAGAAGCAACCACACTGTGAGTGAGTCGCGTGCGTGAGCGAGACAGACAAACAGACAAACAGACAGACACAGACAGACAGACATACCTGGGGAGCCCCGGTGAAGGTTGCCGTGGAAACGCCGCTCACCGCCGCGTTGTCCCTTGTCTCCAGCTGTGGGTCCGTTACCGCAACGACACGATATGTCACCTGACCAGGGAGACGAGACACACGGACACGGACGGTAAGGCTGGGATACTCTTTTCCCGTGATCCCTTGAGCATCAGTGGCATCACGATAAAGGAACCATGTGAAGACAGCTGAGCAATAAATGTATAATATATATTAAATAATAAATATATAATAAATACATCATGACGTAGACGAAGAGTCGCTGAAACACATTTTTCCTGTTGGGATACAGGGATGTATCCACACTACCAGACGCTGCAGGACTCGACAGCCGACTAATGCTTTCCTGTTTGAGCATCCGACCATTGCAACAGCAGGTACAACAGAGATCCAGTTCAACAGAAACATCTGGAGATTTAAGCAAGGAGCGCCAGTGGAATTGCGAGAGGCAGACTTTTGGAATACACATATTTGATTCATTTGATGTACTCGCTGATGATTCTTGCAATTTCTGGGTTGAACCTTAGGTTGAATGCACTTATTGTAAGTGGCTTTGGATGACAGCATAAGCTAAATACATGTAATGTAATACAGCCATTATGTTATTGGGAGCGTTCTTGGATTCCAACCCGCCAACGCCACCATCCTCCATTGCCTCCCAGGTGTCACGCAGTCTCAACCAATCATAACAACAACAGCTTTTGGCTCCAAACTAATGTATTCTGTAGCCGCCTGATCATGTGATCCCCCCCTCCCCTCCAGCCGCATGACTAACATGTGACGCCGGCAGCAAGCCAATCCAGAACCAGCCAGGGATCACATGACCCTAATCGCCGCATCAACCAACTCAAACCTTCCATCTCATGAACGCAACCTAACCATATTCAGTGTACGATATCTCCTGATGTACACTCGCCAATCATGTTGAGGCCAATGCACTTTTGGTTTACATGCAAATAAGTGTGTGTGTGTGTGTGTGTGTGTGTGTGTGTGTGTGTGTGTGTGTGTGTGTGTGTGTGTGTAAGATAATCCTAACAATACATCACATTTATAGCATTTGTTATATGTATCGATGGCCAAAGAGCAAAACCTCCTATCTGCAAAATGATCAGGGAAAAGTGGGGGAAAAATATCCTATCTGTACTTTGCGAGGAACTAATACCTGCTCAGTATTGTTAACACACAGTGTAATAATATAGTCCAAAAACTGTGTATTGTATTGGGCATCCTTAAAAAATAGCATTTTGCAAGAAAAACACATTTTTATATTGTTTTCTTAAAAAAGTTACTTTTTCAGATAGGATAGGATAGGTTTTGCTCTTCAGCCATCGATATGCATAATAAGAGTAGTAGAGATGTAGAGACAAAAAAGGAATGTCAACATCATAGCCAGTTGATTATTGCCAGTTTAGGGAACCCTTATTGACAGTACAGTATATGCTTCTTTGTTTAAACGGCATGATGCAACAGACTCAATTGACAACTCTTCCGCAAGAGCAGGTAATCAAACAACACGCGTGTCTTTATGATTGATAACCATATAAAAAAAAGATATCGAACTACCTGCGAGCCTTCGGGGCGGAACTGGTACTGGATGTTGTGGTCGACAAACGTCTGCTCCTCTCCTCCTGCACCTCCACACAACACACGGCCGAGTTTAACTTGGTAAGTATCAAACTAGGTGACATGTGCACTATGGAATGAGGTAGTGAAGGTTACCTCCAGATATGTCCACAGCCTCCTCTTCTTGTTTCGATTGGCTGCTGCAGGTCAGAAGTATCGATCGGTTGGAAAATTAGATACGCAACACTCACACCGATGAACAGTGTAACAGTAACTTCAACCGTTTCAGTTTCATTATTATTATTTGTCTTTACATTTGCTTTCCATGTTTTAATTTCCAGGCAGTGACACGGATAACACGTCATGACCTTTTCTATGCTTACACTGTTGTCACCAAACTTCATGTTGAATACTGTCCATCTCCTCAGACTTCAATACTTTCAGGTCGAAGTTACTTCCCATTTCCATAGCATAAGAAAGTCAACCAGAAAAGTACTTATCATTTAGTATTGTAAGAGTTTTCAAAGCGGGCCTACTGTGTAGCTTAGCATGTGATTAGCCACCGTGGCTAACATTGAGTTTACCTCTCGGTGTCCAGACCGTGTTCTTGTATATCCATCAGGGTTGCAGGAGAAAGTGATATTCGTTTCCTCAGACTGGGATGGAAGTCGTGATCACGGGAACAAACACTCGGTCATGTGAGAGAGAGAGAGAGAGCCCAGGACACGTGAGGAGGGTCGGGGTGGATATGAAGACTGAGTCGCTGCTGGAAGGGGGCGCTACAGGCGCACCGCTTTGTCCGCTTGTAAGTATGACCATGTTGTCAGTCGGTACATTCTGTTGAGCTATACCATTCTGGTGAGCTTTAATACGCAGCAAAAAAAAATTTTTATGTTTTACATTTAATTTAAGGTTCACTGCTTGTAATGAATTCACATATCAGCAGTTTTTTTTAATAAAATTAATTTATTTAGAACTAATTATAACAAAATGTGCGTCCTGATTACGATTTAAATAAAGCCCATCTCGGACAAGTTTTGCAAGTTTTTATTTTTATTTTCAATGAGTATTCAATATTAGTATAGTATTCAACTATAATCAAAATCCGTTTTGCAATTATACGCCTTTTTAAATGGAGCAACTTTAAATACAAAATGTATTCACCAAATGGTAAAGATAAGATAAGATAAGAAAACTCTTTATTTGTTGTCTGAAGTTAAAACTAAAAACAGTTCATAAATGTATCACATATATAAATCACACCTTCAATATATAATTGTGTGTTACAGTAAGCCAATATGTCCGTTTCACTACCAGAGAGCAGACATACAAGGGCTTTAAATTAACCACAGTCGGTTTGAACTTTAACACACATTGTGCGGAACCTTTCTTTTGGTCGCCGTTGTTTCCAACAGAGATGACCAGAGCACCACACAGATGTCATTGGCTGCGAGAAGAATGCCGCTGATATTTTTTTCATTTCGCTCAACTCTCATTGGCTGAAGCGAGAGGAGGACCCTCTAATATTTCCGACCTGCCAGCGGTGACCGAGGAGCTAATTTTGCTAACTGCTAAACCGACGTCTGTAGACATGTCTGGCAGGGTCCTGGTTGGAGTCAAGCGGGTCATCGACTATGCCGTCAAGGTAGAGCAAATAATGCAATTAATCTAATAAACCTAGTGTGTTTGTGATATGTGTTCTCTGTGTGTGTGTGTGTGTGTGTGTGTGTGTGTGTGTGTGTGTGTGTGTGTGTGTGTGTGTGTGTGTGTGTGTGTGTGTGTGTGTGTGTGTGTGTGTGTGTGTGTGTGTCTGTCTGCGTGCGTGAGTGTGTGTGTGTGTGTGTGTGTGTGTGTGTGTGTGTGTGTGTGTGTGTGTGTGTGTGTGTGTGTGTGTGTGTGTGTGTGTGTCTGACATGGCAAAAAGCCGTCTGGGTCACAGAGTCAGCTGGCACCAGAGCTAATGGGCCTGACTCTCTCTCTCTCTGTCTCTCTCTCCCGCTACGTAAGTGTGTGTGTTGGACTGTGTGTGTGTGTGTGTGTGTGTTGGTGTGTGTGTTCTTGTGTGTGCATGTGTGTGTTA
>OMKI01058158.1:6649-21543 GCA_900302315.1 Phycis blennoides | reverse complement strand
CATTGTTGTCCCTGTGTCATACTGCTGTTTGCAATGTCTGGCCTTATTTCAGAATTTGTGGAAAACTAATGCCTGTGGATGGAGACCTCAGACATTTGGCGAAGATGACATTACAGCTGAAGCTTACATTTTCTCTGAATGAACCATTCATATTATCATTGACATGTAACATATGATAACAAGGTCAAAGACAAAATAATCTGATGAATTGAAGCAATTTGCTAAAAATTATAACAAGAAGATACACCTCAATGCACCTTAAAGTCGCATGTGAAACATTTCAACTAGCTGGTTGCTTCAAAAAACCTGGACATATCTGTAGTCTCCAGTCACAGTCTCCACTCCAATCCTTCTCTCCCTTCCTTATCTATCATTTGGGCTTGACAAGCTGCCTAGACTCTGGTCTGTGCGCTTCCTGTTCCTCCAGCAGGAAGTTGCTGCTATGCTGAAGGTTCCAGGTGTACCTCAGTTGTGTTTTAACATGCAGATGTGTCAGTGGGTTTGTGAATTCATTCTGGTGACTCATTTTAAATGATGGTGTTGTGGTTTGGCTGTCCTAATTGTGTCAATTCATATTTATTTATATTGATTGGACTTTGTCGATTATCCTTGGACATGTTCATCTGAACAGCATCCTATCTGGTTGTTAACTATGCTTTATGAATGAAGTGGGCTTGTTAAACCAAATGCTATGTTATTAAAGGTTGGAAGACCAATTAGTGCGGGCGGCAGTAGCTCAGTGGATAGAGTGGGTGGACAGAGCTGGTCGTCCACTAACCGTAGGGTCGGCGGTTCGATTCCCCCTGCTCCAACTGTCCACATGTCGAAGTGTCCTTGAGCAAGACACTGAACCCCGACTTGCTCCCCAGGCCCTGAACATAGCAGCCCACTGCTCCTATGTGCCATAGGATGGGTCAAATGCAGAGACCAAATTTTGTTCCCATCTCTAATAAATACTGAGAATGGCCAATAAAGACCGAAAGGTCCTCTCTCTCTAGTGCATTCATTTGCAGTTTGCTTATAAAGTCATTATGTGAACTATTGTTTTTAGTTTCAATATAAAGACAATAAACACTGGAGTGGCTGGGTGGGCACACTGCAGTGAGAAAGTCTGAGACACGATAAAAGCCTTGCAATGCATTTCATGGTCTTCTTGAGAATGGCACGCATATCATAAAGATATAATAAAGGTTGTAAATGCTGAAAAATGATTTGCTCTTCCTTTCTGGGCATGGAATAAGGGGAGCCGATGAAGACGGTGGTTCAATTAACTTCTTCACCAGGGCAGATGGAGGACAGAGGAAGAGCATTAATCACTAGGACAACAGCAATCCCCCTCTTTATAAGTGCATGCATATGCAAAATGTGACAGACTACACATCAGCTGTTTGCTCATAAAACAAGATGGGAAAAACAATCACAATTAAAAGCTAAGACATTTCTTTCAGAGATTGATTACAAATGCTTTCCTGACATTGCCGAAAATGTTCATTTTTCAAGATCTTTCTTTCTTTCAAGATTTTTCAAGATCCTGTGTTGTATTTCCAACCCTTGTATGCTCTGCCTCCATCCTTGATGTTGAAGCCTACAGACCCAAGATCTGACTGCCTTTCAATTGCCCTTAAAGGAAAACGCCACCGTTTTTCCCTACTGAACTATGCTCCTTCATGATCAGTTGATAAACACCTCTCTCGCCTGACCTGCACGCCGTCGCCTGCACTACCTGTAGTCGTTGGTTCTATTGACGGAAGTAACAGGGGATTACTGCGCCGACGTCGAAGTGCTCCCAGGTGTTATTCCGCCATACATTATAGTTATCCTTTTTTATCCACTTAGAAAATTGGCATGTTTCATTTTGTGTAACCATACTTTGGTCGTTTAACTACTCACGTAACCGTATTTAAATAGGGAAAACGTGGAAGTGCTTGGTCGCTTCTAACTTCACCCCCCTTTGGATCCTAAGGAATATAATGGGCCAAACTACATGCTACCAAAGTAGCGCTGCGCGCCGGAGCGATTGAGTGCACGCACGCAGGCGAGAGAGGTGTTTATCAACTGGTCTAAGATCATGAAGGAGCATAGTTCAGTAGGGAACAACGGTGGCGTTTTCCTTTAATACAGAGGCTTATACAAAATGTCTTAACCACTCTTAATATGTCTTAACCAGTATCAATATGTTGTCACCACTCTTAATATGCCTTAACCAGTATTAATATGTATTAACCCGTTTTGAAGCATTACATTTACATTTACATTTACATTTAGGGCATTTAGCAGACGCTTTTATCCAAAGCCGACTTTGGATATATTTGTCAGAAGAAGGTGAAACATTTCATTGCTGCTAATACAGTAAGAAAGTCACCAGAACAAGTTTCAAGCATTTCAATTGCTAGGTTAACCATTGCTAGTACACAACATCTCTGGCTAAGTGCCAAGTTACAAAGAGCAATTATAAAGTGTCAAGACGTACAACATACAAGAGCATGAGGGAGAGCATGAGAGTAGGGGGGGAGAAGAGTTGTGATTTCACCGTCTGACCTTTTCCTCCTTTTAGTGATGGAGGTACCAGTCGACCTGCTGATTCAGCGGAGTGCTCGAGCAGGGGTGTGGGGTTTCACTAACGCTTGGAGGTAGGTAGGGGCAGTTCCATTAACAGCTTTGTAGGGGCCAGTACCATCGTCTTGAATTTGATGCTGGCCACTACAGGGAGCCAGTGGAGATCATGGAAGGGGGGGTCACGTGGAAGAATTTGTGTCGGTTGAACACGAGGCGTGCTGCAGCATTCTGGCTGCAAAGGTTTTATCGCGGTTGCAGGGAGTCCAGCTTAGAGCGAGTTGCAGTAGTCGAGGCAGAAGATGACAAGTGCATTGGTCAGGAGCTATGTCGCTTCCCTTGTGAGGAATGGCCGGATCCTGCGGATGTTGTAGAGAGCAAATCTACAGGATCGGGTCACTGCAGTGATGTATGCAGTGCAGGACAGTTGTTTGTCAAGTATTACGCCAAGGTTCCTCGTGGTCGGTGAGGCACATACTGTAATGCCCTCGACCAAGACCGGTCGGTCCCTGAGAGGGCAGTCTTTCCCCGGTATGAAGAGAAGCTCAGTCTTTGCGAGATAGAGCTTTAGTTGATGCGCAGTTGTCCATGAGCTTATGTCTGCCAAACATTCTGAGATGCGTGTTGCAATCAGAGTGTCTGAGGGGGGGCGGAGAGGTACAGTTGAGTGTCATCCGCATAACAGTGATAGGAAAAACCGTGTGATGTGATTACAGAGCCTAAAGATCTGGTATATAAGGAGAACAGAAGAGGTCTTAGTACTGAGCCTTGAGGGACACCAGTGTTTAGCGAGCGGGGTTTGGACAGGGAGCCATTCCATGTGACCTGATAAGTGCGATTCTAGCGCAGTGTCAGTAATGCCGAGATCAGCGAGAGTAGTGAGGAGGGTCTGGTGGTTCACGGTGTCGAACGCCGCAGACAGGTCGAGGAGAACAAGCAACGATGAGAGGGAAGAGGCCTTGGCAGCACCAAGGGACTCATCAGGAGGGCCATCTCTGTAGAGTGTGCAGTCTTGAAACCAGCCTGATGGGGATCAAGCAAGTTGTTTTCTGAGAGGTAGGAGGACAGTTGGTTTGAGACTGCACATTCCAGGGTTTTAGAAAGGAATGATAGCAGAGATACCAGTCTGTAGTTCTGGATGTCAGCAGTGTTGAGGGTAAGTTTCTTGAGGAGTGGTTTGACTCTGGCAGTTTTGAAGGGAGTTAATGAGGGTGGTGATGAATGGTAGGATGTCGGTAGAGATGGCCTGGAGAAGGGAGGAGATGATAGGGTCAAGGGGACAGGTGGTCGCATGGTTGGATGTGACCGGTCTCAGGACCTCTTCGGAGGATAGAGGGGTAAGTCTAGCTGAGGTGGGAGTGGGGAGAGGGAGGATAGCTGTAGAGGTGGGGCTAGGGAAGGTAGCAGCAGGGTAAGGGAGATGCTGATGTCTGTCACCTTCTTGGTAAAGTAGTCGGAAAAATAATCAGCAGTGAGCGAGGAAGGGGGGAGGGGGGCAAGGGAGGTTGAGGAGAGAGGAGAACATGGAAGTTTTCTGGGGTTGGAGGCAGAGGAGTAGAACTTATTCCGGTAGAATGTAGATTCCATAGCATTACAGTGTTATTGCAAGACTTCCCCTTTGTGTTTATTCTGAGATGAATAGGTGAATAGGTGAATTAAACACCAATAAAAAGTGAATTTGATTGATTTAATCGTAATTGGGTGTTACATTCAATCTGTAAAACTTTAACTCTAAATGTAATATATAACAAAGAAAGATCCCCACTTGCAGCCTTACTGCCAAACGGCTGTAGAAATGAATTACGTTGTGTAGTGGACTGAAACCCTGGCCTTTCCAGAGAAACAGAGACATTAGCCAGGCCCTGACCTAACGACATGAGCCATACTATCCCACATCTATGTCGAAGAAGAAGGAAGTTCATAAATTAGGCTTATGTCACTTGGCCACATTCACTAGAGTTGTACCTCCGGTTATGGACGCTATAGAGACTTTTCTCTTTTGAACACTTGCTATCAACAACGTGCTCTCAAGAGAAGCTACAGGGCATTGGTTCTCCATTACCACACCAATCACCCGCTCAATTCGCCGTGGCAGACCATGGCTGAGTAAAACACATGGTCACACTCTATTTAAGAATGATACTAACAATAGTAATAACTTGTCTTGTGTTACCTCCTTTCTCACAAGTGACAGTTGATGCCTTTTGACATTATTCCCTATAAATGTGGGCTACTGTACACATATTGTGTATACCACCATCCCAAGAGAATACCTAAAGCAATGGCCACCAGGTGCCTTATTGTAAACTGTTAACTAACCTTTGAAATCGAAACCACACCAATGAGGTGAAATTATCTAAAGACAGGGAGAACTATTCCTCTCTATAATTCATGTGACAATGTGATGCCGTTCATTTGACCTCCACGTTCACCACAGGGTCTGTAGTTTAACTTGGATTGGAGGGTTGACAATAAATGGTTTGCAGTGAAATATTTAATATGAGGGTAATGACATAGAAAGCCCACCGTGACTATCAATCTACGTTTAGTGTTACGGGTCGAGAAGATTTCAATACGTCTGCCCACGCCCAAAAGATGGAGATTCAGGTATCAAACGCAAGTGGAGCGTTTCCTGTTTCATAGAACTATAGAAAAGAACTGCAATTTGTATCTGCTATCTGCTGCTATCTAGTGGTAATGCTGTGGTAATGTGTTGGCGCTCAACTAAAGTGATCTTATTTTTCTCTGTTCTAGTCTTTTCAAGTTATTTGTAAAAGTATACCTATTAACTATATACTATGGCCATTATTTCTCTAGGGAACTTAGGACACTTGGATAGTCCATTACAATAAACCCAGTGGGCATTTTAGTAACACTGAATATGGCTTGAAGTGAAGGTGAACAGGGTATTCATGTTGACCCTTGGGCTTCATGGCAGAGGTGACAGCATCGTTTGAGATCAGTCATACGTTACAACGTTCACTTTCAGGTTTTGATAGGCCCCCAAAACTCTGCCGCTGAATGTAAGAACCTTCTCTACAGCCCATCCTCCCGCCTCATCCAGATGTTCACTTCTGAAACCGTAGCACCAAGATCCTGAGGTTCTTCATGTCAAATCATATATTTCTCATTATCTTTTTTGTTCTTCTTATTAACACGTAAACACATGGCTCCATTATCTGGGCAATACTGACAGCTGGTGGGCATACATACAATTACAGTAATACGGCACACGCATGCTGTTATTGTTGGTTATTTGAGGGTTAGGGTGAGTTTATTGTAGTCTAATGGAAGTACAGTCGCTCAAGGAGAGCCTCAGGGTGATGTGCTTTATGCTTTAGAGTCAGTACACAGCAGAGACTAGCATCTGTCTCTGCACCAAAATGCTGACAAGCTTGTGAAAGTCAAATGGGAAGGAAACAGGCAGACTTCAACAGCAGATATGGTCCAGTTGCTGTTATCACATGTGACTGATTGGAGGATTGTTTCCGACACGTATATATATATACCCATGAGGTTAGAGCAAGTTGTATGGGAATTGAGAAACCTCCTATTAACAGAGGACATGGGCATTTGATGTCAGAAGGGGTAACTGCAGAGCCAAGTATCAACTTTAGATCTCTTCAGATATGGTAACTCCAATAAGAATAGTACAACTGTTGGTCAGCCATACAGTATATTGGAGAAGAGAAGAGAAGGGAAGAGAAGAGAAGAAAAGAGAGGACCTTTCAGTCTTTATTGGTCATTCTCAGTATTTTTTATATACGGAAACACATTTTTGTTTTCTGGATTTGACCCATCCTATGGGACATAGGAGCAGTGGGCTGCTACGTTCAGCGCCCGGGAGCAGGCTGCTGCTCTATTAGCAGGGATATGCCCCTTAATAATAGGAGATGGATTTATGGGTTTATTCTATTGTTTAATATGTCAAATTAGGAGTTGTAGATCTTAAATGTGTCCTGTAGACTACAACAATTAAGCCAAAAGAGGAACCAATAAAGGCAATGCAGCCAGTGTCCCAGGACAAAGCTTAAGGACAATTAGGTTCCTGTATGTGCACTAAGGGCTATAATACAAATGTTACAAGAATTACAAGAGTTAAAATGGCATTAGATGGCATTATGTTGCAAATATGTGCATTAAACTGGGCTGCTCTGTTTATATCCTTTGACATAACTTGTGTTGATATGTTATTATGTGTTGTTACATGAGACTTCAAAGTAAATGCATGATTGTAAAACCTTTTCTCTTTTTATCTCTCTGTAAAATCACCTTGAAAGCTTCGTTCTAAAAGTCTTCTGATCTGAATTTAAATCTAAATTGACAATGGGCTACACACAGGGACCCATTTGATGTCATAATTGTTGTATTTGATGCATTTACATTTACATTTAGGGCATTTAGCAGAGGCTTTTATCCAAAGTGACTTACAAAAAATTTGTCAGAAGAAGGTGAACATTTAATTGCTGTTAATACAGTAAGAAAGTCACCAGAACAAGTTTCAAGCATTTCAATTGCTAGGTTAACGATTGCCAGTATACACCAATAAAATGATGCCTCATTTAGCTATTCCTACAAAGAGTATGAAGTGCAACAAGTGAGGGAAGTGATGCACCCATAATGTGTTCTGCAGCAGGTCCTGTTCAGATAAGTAGGAGACCTCTAAGAAGTGACAGTTCGAGGAACCAACTTTCTGCTGAGGATGAGCCCCCGCGGTGCATGCCGGGACGCTGCGGGAGCAGGCAGCCGCACGACGCCATCTTTAAACCCCACAACAAGCTCCAGCTGAACAGCGCAGCGAGTTCATCCACACACCGGACCATACCTTGCGATCGTCGGACCGGCGTGACCGTGTTGAGGGTGGTGTGACACGGAGGACCCGCGGGGACGTGGCCGTGGTCCGTGACGAGGCTGCTGAGATGCGGACGATCTGCTAAGCGGACACAACAAAAGACGACAACAACAAGGGACGAGCTAGCATGTAGCGGCTACCCTCGAGGCTAACGCGGAGGCTAATTGAGCTATCGCAGCTAGCTCGGAGCTACTGCAGCTAGCTCATCAACAGTTCTCCAGAAATCAGACCAGGCGGGTTGACAACAGAACGCCCCGGGTGTAGCCGTCATTCCGCGGCGTGTTCTCATCAGTATAATTAGTTGTCCTAGTTGTAGTTATTGACCGGGCTGGGCTCCGTCTCCCACCAGACACCCACTCCACCGCAGCCGCCCGCCCGCTGAGCCCCGTCCCCCCCGGCGGCCCGGCCGGAGATGCGCGGTGGAACATGTCGGTGTCGGGGCTGAAGGCCGAGCTCAAGTTCCTGGAGTCCATTTTTGATCCGAACCACGAACGTTTCAGAATAATCGACTGGAAGCCCGACGAGCTGAGCTGCCAGTTCAACGTGACGGGGGAGAAGCTGCTGATCATCCACTGTAACATCACGGTGGGTAACAACTGTTCTCCTCCGCCTTGTTGTCCCTGCATCAGTTAGCTTAGTTAGCTTCACTAGCCGCTACACCAGCTAGCTTAGCTTCAACTAGCCACTACATCAGCTATCTTAGCTTCACTAGCTGCTACATCAGTTAGCTTGGTTAGTTTCACTTAGCCGCTACATCAGCTAGCTTAGCTTCACTAGCCGCCACCGAGCTCCACAAACAACAACCGATGTGTGTGTGTTAGAGATGTGGTTTCATGATCTCCACTTAAGCCCAACCTGGTGGGCTGTAGGATGATGTTTCTAGTGTTGTGTTGTGAACCTCCTCTGTAGAGGGACCCGTCTGGACGTCACAGCAGACCTCCAGGTACCACACCATCATCCATCACATGTAACTGTTGTAATGATGAGGTGTCTTCTTCATCTAGGAGTCCTATCCCTCCACACCACCAATATGGTTTGTAGACTCCGATGACCCGAGTCTGACTCAAGTCCTGGAGCGGTTGGAAGATGTCAGAAGAGGCAACACCTTGGTAGGTTTACTGGTGTGCATGTAGGGCAGGTTGGACATGGTTAACTTCAGGGCCCAGCCTTTTAGGAATCCATTGTCATCACAATCTGTTGATATCATTTTTGTCGTGCCACGCTGACGCAGTCCTGGCCTTTTGTAGGCTGTGCCTCCTGATGGTGGCCAGTGAGCCTCCACCAGGTTATGTCAGCAGGCGTTTGTAGGTGTGTTCCCCAGATTTCTGTGCTTTGCTTTTGAATCCCCTGTAGGCCACGATATATAATTGCGTTTTATTTTCATGTATTTTTGATGTGTGTGTCAGCTATGTTGTGCTGGAATGTTTTTTGTTGCCAACCTGCACACTGTCTATTTTCATTACGTCACAAATGTGACCAGTAGCATACCGAAAGTGAGATGGCTCACGTGAAGATTTGTCTTGTGGTTGTTATGGTTACATTGACGTGTGTACGCCACATGTCAGGGCGTAGCTACACACAGAAATATTCTCAATCATGTTGGACTCGATGGAATAGCAATATGTCCAATGTTATTTACATATATTTTCGTCGTTAATTAATTACACAAGCATGTCAATTCAATATTTCTCTATTCATTCTGAACTATTGAAATACGGTGCAGGCACATGCTTTCAGAGTTGACCCGTAATATACTTTTTTTTTTTTTTTTTTTACTTCACAAAACCCTGCAACGTTTTATCTAGGCCAGTGTATATCTGTTGTCCCGTGTTTGTCACATGACGTGCCCGTGTCTCAACGCCCTTCCCTGGTTTCCCCCCCCCCCCCACCCCAACCCCCAGCTTCTACAGCAGCTGAAGAAGCTCATCTGCGATCTGTGTCGCTTATACAACCTCCCCCAGCACCCCGATGTGGAGATGCTGGACCAGCCGCTGCCCGCGGGCCCCGTCGGCCCCGACCGAAAGGCAAGGCCGCCGAGCACGCTCTCCCGGCACCGCCGCGGCGGGGACAGGGCTCGTGTTTTTGAGTGTGGATGAAAAGTATATATGTTTGTAGATACGGCGGGGAGCAGGGCGAGCGGTTCGCTCATGTCCACCGCTTGGCAAGCCCCCCCGCATGCATCACAGCAGACCCGCTGATGATTGGGTGCCTGCTCTGAACGGATCAATAGTGTCTTCCTGTGGTCACCAGCAGTCAGAGGGCCGCTCTGTAACTAGCAATGTTGCTCCACACCGGGCTTCTTCATGCGTTTGTGGATGCTATGTTATCTTATGTTTTTATTTTGTGTTCGTCTTCAGCATGGGACGACGGATGAGGTGACTTCTGAGGAAGAGGAGGAGGAAGAGATGGGAGAGGTAAGGGTGTGCTCTGATTCTCTGATATCATCTGTTTAAGACCTGCTTAGAGGGTTGAAAGGCTTAGGCTGTGGATTTGCTTCATTGTGATTGTTAGATGTGTTGCTGTCCAAGATATTGTTCTGGTTTTTTTGGTCCTTTTATGTCTCTTGTGCGCCCACTTGATTTTTCAAGCTGTATTCAGACAAGTTTGAGACAAGGAAGGATTCTGAGCAAGCAGCCACAGAGCCTCACCGAGCTCCACAGCCTCACCAGGCTGTGGAGCTCTACTGCTAATTTGGGCAGGGAAGCTGTTTTTGTACACAGACCGAAATCTCAAGACACGCATCCTTTTTCCATACATTCAATTATCAACGACGTTAACATGCGGGTAGATGTAGTGTATTTGCTATATAAAATCCAAACAGTATGGATCAAGCCGTGTCACTTGTACATGCTCTGCATGGGCTATGCAATACATGGTTGTATGGCCTGTGAATATGCCAAGGAACAAGAACCTTACCTCATGTAGCCCAGTACCAGTACTGTGTGACCTGCCTTTAGAGATGTCCACCATTTCTGGTTTTGTGATGATCAGATGCTCATTCTGGCATTCGGGCACATTCAGGCTCATTCTGAACTGGGACATTCTGGGGCAGCAGCAACAACAACAACAACAACATACTAGGCAGACATTTGATTGTATCCATAAGGGCACTGAATAGGTATGGTATAGGTAGGAACAACATATTACCATTCTAAATATAGCGTGTAGGAGGGCCAGTGAGTATGAACATTGAACCGTGGTGGCAGTGATCAGTGTGAACGCCGAGATGAGCCTAGCCGGTTGGGAAGCCCGGTGGCCTGGTGGTCCGTGAAGGGCTGCTCGCCAAACGTCTACCGCGACGGCAGCACCGTGGACAGCCCACAGACGGCCGGGGAGTCGGTGAACCCCGAGGCCCAACGAAGCGTGTGTTTCTGACGTGAAACAGGACATCGAGGACCTGGACCACTATGACATGAAGGAGGAGGAGCCGGTGGACGGAAAGAAGTCGGAGGACGACGGCATAGAGAAAGAGAACCTGGCCATCCTGGAGAAGATCCGCAAGAACCAGAGGCAGGACCACTTGAACGTAAGTGCTCATTCGGTAAGGTCACCTTTCCTACTTCTTGGGGCGCTGGGCGGGGAGCATGCCGTGGATATACCGGTAGTCTGTAGATGAATGGAGGGTCGTGCCCTCACACACACACACGCCATTGTCCTGCATGTATAGAAATGCACCTGAAAACAATGCATGAACTTAACTGTGTGTGTGTGTGTGGGTGTGTAACCGTATTGGGTCATGGTCAGGTGTGTGTGTGTGTTCTGTTGTAATGACGAGTAGTGCCTTTTGTGAAGGGCTAACAATACGCAGAGAGGCGTGCCTTTGTTGCCAGAGTGCAGTGACAGTTCAGACCCTTCAGGTTACTCTGCCCTTCAGTGCAGATGCGATGTTTATTATGTTCCAGCCAGCTCACGTATTGATTTCCCTGTTATAGCCATGGGTCTGGTTTTGTATTTAAAATCTGACTCAAAATTTTATTATGTCCTACCTGCCTCTGAAGTTGCAGTTTACATTACACTTCTCGCTAAAATACAAAACATTGTTGCTTAGTAATATGATGAAACACTTAGTTTTTCAATAATAATGTAAGTACATGTTGATAGAAATCTAACCCTTTATGCAGTACAATGTGTAGGTTCTACTGGTTTCTATTGTTCTCTATCCCTGTTCCCAGGGCGCCGTCTCTGGCTCGGTGCAAGCTTCCGACCGCCTGATGAAGGAGCTGCGGGAGATCTACCGGTCCCAGAGCTACAAGACGGGTACAGATCCACACCAGAGCCCAGCTCCCCGCCATGCGCTGGTCTGATTAGCGGTGTCTGCCCTTGGATAATTGTTCCTCTGTCCGTGCGTAGGCATCTACTCGGTGGAGCTGGTCAACGACAGCCTCTATGAATGGCACGTCAAGCTGAGAACGTGAGTGACCGCTTTGAGCTTCCTTGAGCACTGATTGCTCACTGCATAATGCATGTCTGCCTCAACTGTCCACGATCATCACATTTGCGTTACATTTCTACTACTGTTATTGTGTGACGAGAAAACATATTCTGTGTTTTCTTTCTGTTCTGACACCTGAAATCCCCTCCGGGGATGAAGTCAGTTGTGTGTGTGTGGTGCTAAACGAATGCCTCTGCTGTCTCAACAGAGTGGACCCGGACAGCCCTTTGCACAGTGATCTCCAAGTGCTGAAGGAAAAGGAGGGGATGGATTACATACTCCTCAACTTCTCATATAAAGTATGCAAAAGCCACTTGGCTGTTCTAATTATGTGTGACCGTGTACTACATCCCAGCTATTCCACAGACCCCACCCTTCTGGTTTTGTTTCCACAGGATCACTTCCCCTTTGATCCTCCGTTCGTGCGGGTGGTGTCCCCGGTGCTGTCCGGAGGGTGAGTGGATGGGCTGTTCCCCCCCCCCCCCCCCCCCCCGACACATCAGGAGTGCTTGATCGTCTTTCATGTTAACCAGAGACGGCTGCTGTTGGCCTGAACCTGCTGTTGCCTGTGTTTCCCTGCTAGTTATGTTCTGGGAGGAGGGGCCCTGTGCATGGAGCTTCTGACCAAGCAGGCAGGTCTTGGTTCCCCTGTACATGCATACATGCATTCACTCAGTCGGTACATTCGAGTCAGTTCTAAACATTTGCTGTCTTAACATTTGGGCTCCTGTGTCACAGGGTTGGAGTAGTGCCTACTCTATAGAGTCTGTCATCATGCAGATCAACGCCACTTTAGTCAAAGGAAAAGCCAGAGTGCAGTTTGGAGCCAATAAGGTAAGCCTACCGGGGAGGGAGGCGCGTGTCCCAGACAACTGGAGACCTCGTCATGGCTAGCATCGAGCAGCACAGTTGGATGTTTTGTCGGTGACAGCTTGCTGGTGTTTCTACCGGGGTCAAACGGTCCACATGCTTTGTTATTCATGGCCGTGACAGACCTGTCGGTAGAGAGTCGATCCTTCTGGCTGTGATCGTTTCAAATGGTCCTCCTTGGTGGATCAGCACCTGTATGTCCTACAACCTTTAAGCTTGGCTGTACGCCACAGGGATGCAGGTCTCCGGTTGTCTCAGGTTGTCTCAGGTCAGGCTTTCTGAAGCCCCATAACCACTTTAGCGACAACACCAGTGGCGAACTAATATTGTTTTTTTTTTGTTTTTTTTCTACCCCTACCTGTCAAATTCAAGTGAGAGATTGCCTTTACCAAATATCCTGTGACAAATGCGTTTTTGACTTCTTCAGAACCAGTACAATCTTGCAAGAGCACAACAGTCCTACAAATCCCTGGTTCAGATCCACGAAAAGAACGGTGAGTGTGTTGGTCTCATATTTCCTACATGCAGCATGGCTCACCGTGTTTACAGAAACCCAACCCCGCGCATGTCACTGCAGTGGAGGCAGTGCTGCCGCTGACGTAACACCAGTAAACGCCGTCAACACGTGCGTCAGGCAATAGATTGATATGGCCATCATGATTTAGTATGACATTTTTAGTTTTGATAACGGAAACGAACAATCAATATTGCTCCCTTACCCTTGACGGATGATGCATTTTTCTTGCATCGCCATGACTACGCAAGGAATGCGCTGGTGGCTGCTCACCGATGGCTCAGAGGTTCCTACTCATTATTTACTCTTCCCAATCCCCAAAAATCTAAAATTGACATGACCAGGGAGAAACAAGTCGAGCAACATTTGGCATCATTTTTAACAAACAGATTTTGCTTTTGTACTGCTGATTGGTTCCAGGGGAATGGCTGTCCGTGGTTGGCTGCTCTCATCTCAGCAGAAAAAAGCCCCCCCCTTTAATTGATAGATTCAATTATAAAGTAACATTGACCAATATGTGTTCCGAATCCAAATGGATTCTTGTTTCAGTCTCATGGGCAGCTGGGTTCAGCAGCCAGCCGCTGTGTGTAGCACAGTGTGTATGACATTATGTAGTTTTTACATTTGAAAACATTGTAAACTGTGTTGATTCAGAATCATAGAAGATAAGAAATTAGATTCTTAGGTTTTTTTTTTTATTACACCTTCTCTTAATAATGCTCGTGGCTGAGAGCCTTTCAGTGAAGCAGCTGTAGCAACAGGAGTATGTTTGGTCTGAGGCTGTTTACCATGAAGGAGATATCATGTGTACCTGACTGCTCTCTGGGGTCATGGAGTCTCACATGTGTTTCTACACCTTAGACGTGATGTTGGAATGTTTTGATCTCTGATCACCAAGTTTAGCACGGCAAGATTATTCTACTGTTACACATGCTGGCCGTGTATTAATCACATACATATTAATGATATCAGTTCTTTGTCAGACGTCACGTGATGTCTGAGGGCTTCAGATGGATGTTTTAAAATTTAAGATAGACAACAATTTAAGATGGGCAAGAAGACAAATATTCGGTATACATGGTTTATTTTTCCCTCCAGAGATGTGCTTTTAGTCCTTGTTTTCCCTGTTTCATGTGTTTCACAGTAGTGCAGTCATGCTCTATGGAATGCAGAAAACGGCCAACTAGCTACCATTGCTGCAAATATCAACAGAGAAGAATGTAGCCTGTCCAGGAGGAAGTTAGTGGTGCAGTGAGACGGGCATCCTCCCTGGAGTTTACAATCATATTTTACAACACACAGCGGGCGCCAGGCAACCGCAGCCCCAACCAGTGCTCAACGAGACGGAACCCAGGCCATGGCGGGGCTCTGGTGTAACCAGACTGCACGGCCTTCTGCACAGTCTGGTTTATCCTCGTGTTCTGGGCAGAGTGGTTTGAAGTAGGCGGTGAGGATGAGGCGCCTGCTTGGCACATTTGTAGTGTAAAGGGAGAAACATTTTGACAGTAAGAGAATTACAAATGAAGAGTAGTGCTATATCGTGTGTGTGTGTGTGTGTGTGTGTGTGTGTGTGTGTGTGTGTGTGTGTGTGTGTGTGTGTGTGTGTGTGTGTGTGTGTGTGTGTGTGTGTGTGTGTGTGTGTGTGTGTGTGTGTGTGTGTGTGTGTGTGTGTG
>OMKI01058157.1:0-10559 GCA_900302315.1 Phycis blennoides | reverse complement strand
GGAAACGGCTGTGTTATCTAGTTGAGGCTACTTGAGACTGCAGCATATCATCTGATGGTCCAATGCTTCATAGTTCCTGTGCCCTATTCTACTTGACACTACATTTCCAAGTCATTTGGTAGAACATAAATTGTAAGAGGAAACTCCTTGTTGTCACAGTGTAATGTGTAACACATAATCAATTAGATTTTTTTTCTTGGTTAATTTTATTCCATTTATTTATACAATCTTTTGTGTTACCTGCAAATACACAGGGCTGGTTAATGTCTGTGTGAATGTGTTATGTGTTCATGTATTATAGAAACTTAATCTAACTAAAAATGCATTGTGTACGTCTATTGTATCAAGCCTGTTGTGGGCTTCTGCTGTAGAGTAATGGTCACATTGAAGTCCCCGGGAGTCAGTTCTGGGTGTTGTTAACCTGTGCGTTACAGTTCACACATCCCTGGTGCCCTCCTGTCTCCACGTCAAGTGCATGGAACCACGATGTTGATTGGCTCCCTAGTGCGCTCTTGTTCTTCAACGGGGACGTTCTGTAAGGCTCTTATTGGCTCCTTGGGGAATGGCAGGCTAAAGATAAAGTGTTATGAAATCGGCTTCTTAACTGAAACCCTGTGAATACATGGTGGCGGTACACGTCAAAGTACTGCAACTTGTTATGCCGCATCCTCTCTCGGTTCCGTCCGCGTTGTCGCATTCCAGTGCGGCGTTGGAACCGTTGGACCCCGGGGGCCGGTGTATACGCTGTGGCGCCGCTGTACTCGCGGTCTACTGGACCGCGATGTAAATGGTGGTCTTGGCCATAAACCAAAGCAGAACAAAGTGTTCTAACCTTGAGCGGTGGCGCACTGTGCCCTTAAGTTAATATTAGACGCTGAATTGGTGTCACACTTGAGTTCAGCTGAGCTGTGCCGGTGACCCTGTTGCCAGTGGGACGGTAACGAGGGCATCACTCAGAAACCTCCCAGTTGTTCTGACTGCTGGGGGTGGAGCAGGTGCGTCACGTGGGGACGGCAGAGCTAAAGCCCAGAAGCAAAACGCAGACAAATACTGAACAGGAGGATTAACTGGATGTAATTGTGTATAAAACTAGGTTGGTTTTTTTTATCGTCTTTTTGCCACTCTTTTACCCAGGAAAACACGCAGGAAGACGTTGGTCACTTATCACAACTTGGGACATTCACTGACTTCACTGAGCTTTTATATTTCTAATTTCAATTTATTGTATGTATGCACATTGTGTATGCTATTTCTTTGTGTATGCTATTTCTTTTTTATAGTGTAGGCCTATGCCTAGATTTATGTATATTTATGTATATTTTTATATTTTATATTTGTATTTCACTGTGATTACTTCTATACTGTTTTTCTTTTCCCTTTTACCATTCTACCATTCAACTGGAGTATTTGTAACAAAAGCAATTTCCCTGTGGGATTATTAAAGTATTTCTGTCTGTCTGTCTGTCTGTGTGGAATATGAACTGGCACACAGAGATTTTCTATGTCCAGTTATCCATCCATATTTTAACAGTAAGGTAATAACAGTTGTATTGTTGAAACTGAGGCAGATGCTTCAAGCGAACAAGCGAACATGTGGTTTAGTTCTGAGCCTTTCATTGAAGGAGTCTTCACCCAAGGCATTTAAAGAAAACACATCTCAAGCAAAACATTGAGGCTGTTAAGTCCTGTATCACATTGGTTGTTTGATATTTACATTCTGCCACCTGATACCCCTGAGTGCAGAGGGAAAAGCAAGATTAATCAGGCAGAGTCAAGTTAAAAGGGGAAGTTGATGTCAGAATTACAGTCTTAAAGGCGCTTACTTAAGTCCCACAATGGCAAGGACAAGAGCCAAGTATAGGGGTGACGATGATGAAACCTTAAGAAGACATAGGAGGGACTCGTTGCTCTCAGGAAGGTAAGCAGTGGAATACCAATCATGGACATCTCCATCTCCATCTGTGTCTCCAGGTGAAGAAGTTGGCAGAACAGTTGGATCCCCATTCTAACGGGAGGATAAACTTCATGGACTTCTGCCACGGGGTGTTCTCCATCAACGGTGAGAGGAGCATGGAGTTGGAGGAATGAATGGAAGAACCCTGCACTGCAGCTGGTTTGCATGACAATTGCTGAGTGATGTTCAAAATCATTTACACCAGATGATAGCCAATGTGGATAATGCGTATTGAATGTATATTCAGTCTTATATTGTAGCAATACTGGAATAGGATGTGAATATATTTTAACCCAGCTCTACGCAAAATATTCTATATATATTATACTACTTTTGTTAATGTACTTTTTTACTTATCATTATTTTCATCTGAAGAGGTATGTGTGTTAATGTGTAATCCTATTCCTAATTGTTGTACTGCTTTACCTTATATTAAACTAAATTGCTGTATAGATGATTATGTGAATTATCACAGGAACATTTATGTGGAACTTCAGTGGGAATTGGAGTGCTTTGGCTAGATTGTAAACCATTCTTTACGACTGCATGACAATACATTAGGATAATTGGAATAATATTGCTGAGAATTATTTTTTTCCCCTTTTTTATCAAAAATTCTTCAAGGTTATGAGCAGAATCTCCAGTTTCTGCCCGGAACACAGTGGATGAATCATCAGCAGTGCATGCTGGACACCAATCACAACTATCAGGTAAGTCAAGATGCCTTTTCGTGTTCAACCTAAAACACACACACACACACACACACACACACTGGCGTGCACTCGGGGATGCTCATGTTCACATGTGCGCGGTGTCATTTTTCTTTAATTAGTTCCAGTCCCATGTTGGGATGTGGAAAGCTGGGAATCGGGTTATATTTGACATCTCTCCGTCAGCAGGGAATAAACCTAGATTAATTTCATGAGGTGAGGAGGAGTAGACTCAGTGTGACCCAGCTACCACTCTCTGCTCTCCCTGTGTCACCCTGCATCCTCACACAGCAGCTGGGCAGCTACTTCCTTTTCATGGGTGATAGTAATTTTCATAACAAAACAGCTGCACTTTTCTCTACGCTTCGCTGTAATGCGAGCTAGGGTTGCAAACATTAACATTCTCCAGTAAACAAGTACTCATCATGCAAAGGCATGGTTGGTTGGTTACAAAAGTGATGCAATTGAAAAAGTGTGTTTATTGTGTTTCTATGTAGGCATACCTTTTGAAGGAGGATATATTACGAAATAGCCAAAAACATTGGAAAAAACCCCAACATTGGTGCAATGTTGTTGAGAATAAAATAAGTCTGTTTCTTTTTTAAAAATGACTGCCAGGAAATTCCCGACATCAAAACCAAAAGTGTATAGCAGCCCAGAGCTGCAGTAGTGGTTTGGTGGAGGTCCTCCTCAGTCTTTGCTTCCCTGCCCCTCACAGCGTCTGGTCACGGCCCTGCTGAACACACCCAATGGCGATCAGAATGATATTTTCACCACGAGGTGGCAGTCTTTAACTGAAGTTCAGTCTAACACGATAACCGCAGCCCGTTCTCTTGAGACGTTAATGATTCGACCGCATCCAAGAATCACATATCTTTTTCTTTTGGCCTCAATGATATTTGCGTGTTATATTGGACATACCAAGGTTGACTGCACTGTTAAATGTGCTACTTAGTAAAACGAGTACATACAAAGTCAAAAAGTGATTTTATGAATTGTCTAGCTGCAGTCATATTTTTGTCTGTTTATTACGTGAGACCAGGTCCATTTTTATTCGGCAAACAGAGGGGGGCAATTGGCCCTGCCACTGCTCCAGACTCTCCTTATTGTCTCCTATATATCTAACCCAGACTGCTAAGCTCAGGCTAATGAGCACAAACAAATGGCTTATCACTTGACTTGCCTACAGGGGGCACCTCTTTGTGGACACCTTTGGTGGCAGGAATGCCTTCTAGCATTTAAACCCTGGAACCTAAGCAGAGCCGTTTGATGGCAAAGAAGTAGCGGACATTTTGGATATGGGAATTGTTGTGTTTCAGACTGTGTTCAAAACATCAGAACATCCCATCTTCAACAATTCTAACGACGGGTATGGATAAAGTCAGCTTCTCTCTGGGCCCACCTTTGATGCTTTGACACACTGATACTTTTCCCTCTATGAAGAGGGATAACTTTTTCTCTGTCACAGCGAATAATTATGTTAATGAGAAGCTATGTAATATTCATCAGCCAGATTCAAAGTAGGCCCACAGTCCACGAGAGGCTCAGATGCTGCCTCACTTAGGTCCTCACACAATCTGAGGTCAGGCTGGCTCTGGTTACATCAGTTGCGTCAGATCATCCCAGCCGGGTCTACATTATTGACGAGGCGGACTGACGAAGCTGCCTGTAGAGGAACACGGTGACCTGTTGGATGGACTCTACCGGAGGACGGAGTGGTGGACACTGCTTTTGTACTCACGCTGTCTGAGCTTCGATGAGGAAGCGTCCAGGAGGGCAGCACAAGCTTCTTTACTGGTAAGGTGCCCGTGTGGCTTGGCTCATCAAGAATTAACCTCGTACCCCGAATCTACAAAGGCTATTTCTCTGGCAGTCAAGTCGAAGCTAAGCAATATGTTTTGATCGACGTGTGAACACGAGTAGCTCTTGTTCGACTGTAAGTTAACTTTATTGTTGGGGCACAGAAGCACACAGCACTTATTGTTCATTGATGAGTTGGTGATCCAGAGAGGAAACCTTGTTTTTCCTTTTGAGGTAAGACGAAGTTAATAATGGGTAACGTGTTTGCTCTTGGCTGTTTGGACCTCCAAAGGTTGTTCTGAGAAAGTGTGGTTGCCATGGCGAGGATGACGAGGAATCCCTGGGGTGTATTGTGTGAACACTTGTATAGTTGTACAGAGGTGTATAGTTTTGTGTTTTGTGTGTCTGACCGAGAAATACAGAGAGGAGAGAGAGAAGAGAGAGAGAGAGAGAGGAGAGAGAGAGAGAGAGAGAGAGAGAGAGAGAGAGAGAGAGAGAGAGAAAGAGAGAGAGAGAGAGAGAGAGAGAGAGAGAGAGAGAGAGAGGGAGAGGATTTTTGGGGGGGGGGAGCGAGAAAAAGAGAGGAAGGGGAGAGAAAGGAGGGGAGAGAGGGGCACAGGGCAGATGGATGGAGGGAGGTGATAAGTGTCTCATTATTCAGGAGCAGGAGACAATTTATGAGCCACACACACACACACACACACACACACACACACACACACACACACACACACACACACACACACACACACACACACACACACACACGTAAAGCGGGCCAAGTCTTTGTAGGTCTGTCTGAGCGGGGTGGATGTCGTCACGTCAGTAGACTAGTTGTCTTTGGTTTGCTCTAAAGGTCGCGCGGCCCCATTCCGTCCGGTCCGCCACTAGAACTCAATAATGTAGGCCACACTTCTTCTGGAGCAGGACGGAGGCTACGGTGTTACCGGAGGAGCTTTCCCCGACACGTAGTCTCGGGGAGGCATCCGAGGTCCCTGCGTCTAATCCCTCTCTTCTGTCTCCTCCCTCCCTCTCTTTCCCTCTCCCTCTCCCTCTCTGTGTTTCATCTCTCCGTTCTCTGCCAAGCTACGGAGGGATTGGCTGAATCTTCCTTGTATTCCTTCCCATGTATTTGGGCGTGCGTGCGTGTGTGTGTGTGCGGGTGAAGCTTTGAACATTTAAGGCGATGGTCTTTTATACACAGTATATTATATCTTTTCATCTCTCCATTTCTCTTATTCCACCTCAATTACCTCAATTAGTATCGCTGCTGCTTTCATGTCTCTGCGTTGGCTCCAGAGGTCTGATTTGTCTGATTAAACTGGAGATGTATTAGAAACTAGCAGCTCATACAGATCTGGGGAATGCAAAGATAGGGAAGAAAGAGACATGGATGTTAAACAAAGAGAGGGACGTGTGTGTGTGTGTGTGTGTGTGTGTTACGGCAGACTATACTGAACTATTGTCTTCTGATGTCAGATTCAAGAGTTTTGCATGATGGGAATGTCTTGGCCTGGCTGTGAGACGAGTCACATCCATTCAAGACTTACTGTTTTTATGGTTCATCATACTGAACTTGGTATGTTGATATATACCCCTCCTAAAAAAATGGCCCTTTTTAAATAAAAGTGAATTATTGCCTTGGTGGAATTAATTATTTACGATTTTGCTACTAAGATTGGAAATCTCAGATCGAAAATCAATGTTTTAACATATAAGCACGGACAGAGGCATTTATGATTTGCTCATTAAGCGCTTTAAGCATGTGATCTTCATACCGTACTGATGGCATGCATGCTGCTTCACGTTATTTAATAATACAAATTACAGCCAGATGTGATCTCACACGCACACACACACACGAGTGCAAAGTTCCCATCAGATTATTAATGTTGGGGAAAAGGAAGGCTTCAGGACAGAGGAACGTTCCTCTCATCCACACCATCGCCCCGCCAACCAGGCCATCTTCCTCCTGCGAGCTGGCACACTGGATGGCATATGATTTGATTTGATTGTATCCATCTAATAAATATATTGATTATGCGACAACAGGCTAGTCTACCGTCTGATGGAAGACACGGCTGGATGTCATTTATGGTAAGTCTGTCGGTAGGGTTGGAAGGCGAGGGACGGTCTAGTGGTGACACTAGATCTGATGTGTTTAGATGTCGGCTAGGAAATGGAGCTTAAAATCAAACAACTTTGATCAGAGCGTGTGAATCATTCGTTATTGCAATTGACTGCTACACCAAAATGCAATTTTGTGCCACTAGTTGGCAACGGTAAGACTGATTTTCATAGAATTGTCTATAAAAGAATGACTGTCAATGATAGTCATTGACTTTTGAAAATTGTCCTAAAGGTTGCAGATAAACATTAGCAGACAATGAGGGAGACTGAGCAAATGAATGAGCGTGCATGCATCTCTGGAGCAATGTCGGCGTACACGTAGGCTACATACCATCGGTGGGACCCGATAAAGAACCAGCTCACGCCACCCAGTCCCTCCCAGAGACCAACAGCCACTGAGCCGAATGAAAAGGGGGACTGATGGCTTCATTAACGGCCGCAGAGAGCCAAAGTGATGGAGTGGGGCTGGAAGGCTGCGGCCAGCGTGATGCCATACAAGGGCACTTTCTGACAGGCTGTCCTGTGGATTTCCTGCTCGCCATGTGATGAGGAGGCCGAGGGCATCTCGGTCTCCTCAGCCGTTGCGCCTTGTCTTTTTCAGCTGTTAACGGCTTCATCGCCGCTGGACTGTGTCCCCCAAAAGGACTGCTGCAGACAAACACAGCATAGTGTAGTGGCTGGTGTAGTGAGGCGTCCTTCAGCCAGATGCCCAAGTGATGCATCGGCTCCTTGATGAGATGTATCTGTAGGCCACTAGATGGAAGAGTAAAGGCTAGAAAGTCATTCTTGAATTCTCTTAGAAAGTGGCATCATTGAGCAGTTTTGGGTTTCCGAGGGCGTGGTATTCTGGGTCACGTGAAAACGAGTCATCTGCGTCTGTAAGGCGATAGACGAAGTGCAGGTCTCTGGCTCATTCTAATAATACGTGCGCACTGCACGTATGGAGGTGCAATTGCACTGGTGAAAATGTGCCGGTGCGATTACATGCAGGCTGACGCACGCGGGTGTTTGCATCGTATTTAGGACGAACGTGGTATTTGAATAGTCGAGTGGTAGAACAGGTTCCTGCAGCAGAGGAGGGCCTGGGTGACAGTCAGCGAGCCATCAGGAGATTGTTTTATTGACGGCTTGTTGTTCTCTGCCAGCAGCTGAGACGGTTGGTGGGGAGCAGGCTTGTTGGGCTGGGGGGGGGGGGGGTCATCACACTGTATTCGCAAGGACCTCTCACTCTGACTGACAGATGAGAGTAGAGTAAGCGATGTGGGACAGGAGCCAGAGAGAGCTCACTGACGAGAGGGGAGTAGTACAGTACGCACGTCGTGGAATTGGTCAGTAATGAATGAAGAGGCAATTTGATTTTAAGGTACTAAAATGCAAAAAACAAACCTATACAATTAAAAACATGGTGTGACATAAGGAGCTATATGATGCCTGTATTTCTTCCACACAGACACGATGGATATGTGAGTAGTGAATAGTGCTTTGACCATTCTATTCCCCTGGCCACATAAACAAAGCCGATACTGTCAATTGCAAAGCTGTTCTAACCAAGGTCAAGCGGAGCAGAATCAATGCTAGCATCAGTAACGATGCTAGCATAACTACCACCTCTGTTCCATTTGTTTTGTGTTGTACTACCCTGGTCCAGCTTCACACAGAGTCACAATTGAGTGCATGGAGGATGGTGAAAGTTCTCTCACAGCCATCTGCAGCCCGGACACAAGCGCCCACCAAAGTGTGATTATGAGTCAGTAGTTTTGTCTCATATTTTGTCTCATATTCTCGTTTTAGACAAATGATTCTCCTTATTGACTTTTGATAAGCTCTGCCATTTTACACACACACACACACACACACACACACACACACACACACACACACACACACACACACACACACACACACACGCATTATACAGCTTTGCATTGCTTATGTTTTCATGCAGTGTGTCTTGCCAACTTGCCGAGCACTTTTTGGGGGGAATCAACTTAGGAGACGGCACACAAGCAATATGGGGGCGACTACAATCTACTTTTAAGTGGTGCAAGACGGAGTCCACAACGAACCTGATCCGAGTTCACCGCAGTTGTTGAAAGTTTTAATCAGTTTTTTTTTTCTCCTCAAGTGTTCATAAGTCATGTAAATGTGTTCCACACATATGGCCCGGGAGAACTCTCCTGCACAGAAGTAGGCTGGGGTGTTGCAAGAGATGAGAAGTGTGCACTAGATACAGGCTGCTTTGTGGAGCTGGTGGGATCACACGCAAGATGTACTACTTGGTTGGTCGGTCGGTCGGTCGAAGAATAGGTGCAATGGAGCACCATACTTGCTAACCTTGAGACCTCAGAATTAGGGAGATTTCCGGGGGGGGGGGTACACCGCATCTTTATGCCCAACTGGCCTGTGTCAAGGTGTAACCGTTATTATTGTCCGGCCGGAAAAGGCGCCCAGTGAAGGATGGTGTAGCAATATTGTTGTCCGGGTGGAAATCGGGAGAAATTCGGGAGAATTGTGGCCCCGGGGGATTTTCGGGAGGGGCAATGAAATTCGGGAGTCTCCCGGAAAAATCGGGAGGGTTGGCAAGTATGTGGAGCAAAGAGTGTGCGTGTGCGTGTGCGTGTGTGTCTGGGCACGGCATAACGCAAAACATGCTCGAGCCTTGCATAGTGGCAGCAATCCGTGATCCAATGCAACAAAACCAGGACCGGGAGAGTCCCACAAGATGAGCAATGCATCACTAATACAGCTGCAAGACAGAAGCACCTGAAGGTGTTATATCCATGTTGTGCATGCACCTGCAAATAGGTGCTACTTAGCAAGATAGATTATATGCTCACATGCACCTGGACGCACGCATGCTGGCTCGCTCGCTCGCTCGCACACAAACACACACACACACTCACTCACTCCACTCCACTCCACTTCACTAACTCACTCACTCACTCACTCACTCACCCACATAGACCATGATTGTTTACTGTCGCACATATTGATTCACATGCCAGGGAATTAGTTATGCAGTGGGATGCTTTGCCCACTAATTTGATTCTACAATGGCCATTATAACACCTCTGTAAGACTGAGGTGGCGGTGATGGAAATCTCAGTGAAGCAGCAGGCAAAACAGGCTTTTAGAGTAGGCTTCTTTATACTTTCTGAATGCTGATATAGTCTCCTTTATAATGTTTGATGAAAGGTCTTTCAGAAATGAATTATATTGGTGTAGACTGGCCTGCAGTCAGATAATCAATTTAATTGGATCATAATTAGTATCAGCTATAGCTCGGATATAGCTCAGATACACACACACACACACACACACACACACACACACACACACATACACACACGGATACAAAGCTGTCAACTTCAATTAAGTGGAACATTATCTATATGTCTAATGACACATTAAGTAGCTCACGCATGAAGGCACAGTAAAGACCTTATAGGTTACTGATGACCCATAGCCTCTGTCCTCTACACTGTAAACTGCTTAGGGCAGCACTGAGACCAGAGCCCCGTGAAGCCTGAGTGAGGTCTTTAAAGTACCACCAATGTGAGTACGTCTCTGTCTTAACCCATTCATATCCATTCATGTGCTGGATCCATATGCTGCTGCATATGGGTGTGGCGCAAAGAAATTATGTGAATATTTTTCTCCTCCGTCTCCCCTACCCAATATCCCCTATATTCCTCCATCTCCACTGTCTCCCTCTATTGTTATCTCCTCCAACCTGTGTGTGTGCGTGCGAGCGTGTGTGTGTCACTGTCCAGATCCTGTCTTCTTCTTTTCAAAAGGGGGTAAAGTGAAGTGCTTGCAGCAGCGTTAAATCCCCCCCACCCTCCACCCCCACCTCCCCCCCCCCCCCCCCCCCCCGTCTGCCCCCCCCCCCCCCCCCCCCCCCCCCCCCCCCCCCCCCCCCCCCCCCCCCCCCCCCCCCCCCCCCCCCCCCCCCCCCCCCCCGC
>OMKI01058152.1:18768-35580 GCA_900302315.1 Phycis blennoides | reverse complement strand
GCCGACTCAGAGAAACATCTAAGTGCAGCACAGATAGAGAGACAGGCAGGGGGAGAGGGAGAGAGAGACAGACAGAAGACAGACAGAAGACACAGACAGACAGACAGAAGACACAGACAGACAGACAGACACACAGACAGACAGACGACACAGACAGAGAGACAGACAGAAGACACAGACAGACAGACAGAAGAGACAGAGACAGACAGAAGACACAGACAGACAGACAGAAGACACAGACAGACAGAAGAGACAGAGACAGACAGAAGACACAGACAGACAGACAGAAGACACAGACAGACAGAAGAGACAGAGACAGACAGAAGAGACAGAGACAGACAGACTGCCACATTTAAATCCATTGTCTTCATACCTTTGAACACCAAGAAAAGTGTGTAGCCTTTTTCAATCAAATCAAATTCAGTCAACTGCAACATAGCCAAACCTGCAATTATATAGTTATATAGTAATAATAATGATATAGTTTATAAAATAAATAACTAAAACAGTTGCTGGAGTACATCTACAGTCCAAGCTGATTAACATGGAGAGAGAAGTGAGGGGGAGCTGAAGGAATGGCCACTGCCCTCAAGGAGTCGGTTTTAATGACGAGCAAAAGCAACACGCAGACGTCAACCTGGGCGACGGCGGGACTGAACGCCACGGCCTGTTTGAACAATGCCTGGAAACTGACGTTATCCACGCAGCGCCAAAGTGTTTTGTGGTCACGGGGGAACAGCAGGGTGTTTCCATCACCGGGGGCCGGGCCTCTCGTCAGTTGATTTGCCACTGCTGCATGACTCAAGGTTACCGCGAAGCCCGGATTATGAAACATCTCATAAACTACGCACGGGGAGAATCACAAACCCAGCCCGGGTCCGTTTCAGGAGGGAGGGACACACGCCGGGCTCCGGATCCCTCCCAGCACGGCACGCTGTTTGTCTCAGACACAGAGTTGTGCCACAGAAGGTGCAGTCTCTTTGGGCCCGTGTATTTATGTTCCTTCGTAGCGTGTTCTCGTCGCCACAATACAAATAAATCCAGGGCGTTCTCGGCATTCTGCTCAGTCCAGGATTCATTACTGCTCCGTTTCATGATCAGCAATGTCATCTCAGTAGGTCGCCGTGCGTCAGACAAGTCAGGGGAGACCAAAATGTGCGTGTTTGGTCCGGCCGTGCGCTACGGGATCCTGGCTGCCTTGTTTTTGTTTGAATTGGGCGGACATAAATTGACAGAGTCAAGCGCTAGCCTCTCTGGAGCGCGCCAGCACACAATAAAACACCAAAACACATCCAACACCTGAAACAGACGTTTTGCTTTCAACACATTCCCCTTCAAGAAGTCCTCAAAAATGTAAGGCTCTAGACAGATAAACTGGCTGCAGTTGTTCTGTGAAATTCACAATCGCACTTGGAAATGACAGACGGGTCTATTAAGAAGGGAATGTGTGGATGGATGAATAGATGGGTGGATGGATGGATGAGTGGATGAATGGGTGGACGCATGGATGGATATTATTATTATATATAATATTATTGGGGTATTATTGGGGATATTGGGGCGGCAGTAGCTCAGTGGGTAGAGCTGGTGGACAGAGCGGGTCGTCCACTAACCGTAGGGTCGGCGGTTCGATCCCCATGCTCCTCACTTCCAAAAACTGTCTGCATGTCGAAGTGTCCTTGAGCAAGACACTGAACCCCTGCTTGCTCCCCGGGCGCTGAACATAGCAGCCCACTGCTCCTATGTACCATAGGATGGGTCAAATGCAGAGAATAAATTTCCCAGCTGTGGGATTAATAAAGTACAATAAACAATAACAATAAATAAAGAGATGGGAGGACGGCCCGGCTGCTCATATTGACCGACTCATTTTAATTGCAGAATACGCTGACAATCTGCCGTCAACGTATTGTCCAATCGACGGCCTTCCAAATTCACCAGGTAAGGCGCTTGACAACTACCGGTGGCGTCGAAGCGCGGCCAGCGCCACGTGATTGTGTTGCCATGAAAACCCAGCGGGTTCCATTCCCAGGGGCCGAGTGTGAGGCTTCTGAGAGGCCTACAGCGAGATGTACAACAGCAATGAGTTATCAGTGACTCCACAGACAGACCAGGAAATCCAGGCAAACGATCCACATTTTAAGCTTAAATATCCTTTTCAATGGCACGGAAATACCTCGCCACCAACAAAGGCGGTGGAGCATACTAAGAGGGCTATTCTGATCCCCCAAAAACCTCTTCTGGCGAGAACCTGTTGACCTCCATACAACGTTCTGGAGCAGGCAGAGCAGATATCTTCTGGTATCGTCTTCCAACACCTGGGGGCTGTTCAGAGATCCAAGGAATGAAACCATTTAAGGATTAAGCAATAAGACTGAAAAAAAAGACAGATATTTCGTCCACACCAGCAGTGGAATACACAGCCCTATGTCATCCCTCATCATTTCCGTGGAGCGCACTACAGCGAGGATTAAAACAACACCCCGCCATACCACACTGACAACCACATTTTGGGTAATTAGCATACAAGCATAATGAACGGCAATGTCTTAAAGAGCTTGTATTAACAACAGCACACATCAATAACATGCCACCTGGAGCCCACCGGAGTCCCAGTGGAACACAGTGTTGTTCTTGGCGCAGGACCTCGCAGTGATGCGAGACAAGATGTGACTTGTTGCTATTGTGGAAGCCTGGCATGGAGTCCCTGCTGACGGCCATCAGGATGAGATGATACAAGCCAAAACACCATCAGAACGCCAGGGAATCTTGGCGCATGCTCCATATTAACCCTGGGGTGTAGGTATCTCGGTTTTGCCCCTTTGTAACATGAGTTATGTATGGCGACTTTGTATGGTTTCACACAAAGTCTAATCCGTGCAGATTTTCTTAAATAAATGTACATTTCTTGCAGATGAAAATGCCCTTTTCAAACTTTTCGCCACGAGATTCCCACTTAAGTGTTAATAAGAGGATATTTCAAATTGTAATCTTGATAAATTTGTCTGTTTACATTGGTTCACATTGGCGCCAGCAGGAGACACTATTTGAGGTAAATATGCCAAACAAAAGTTTAAACACAAAGGATTGCAAGGATGAAGTTGGAATGTTAAAGAAATAGTTTATTACTGTAGCATTGGGATATTGGAACATGTAAGCACAGCATGTTTAAACAAGCAAATTGAACTAAAACAAATTCCAGCCATTAGAACAAAATGTGAAGTGCAAATCAACCTCCACGATCGCCAGTTTCCAGCTAAATTAACACTAACAATTAATATTATTGGGGGTTTAAAAATATTGTTTCTTTTTTTAACTTTATTGAAATTGACTGAAATTCATTCAAGAGAAGGAGGGACACAGAACCTTCAGCCTTGGAGGAACATGAGAACCATGGGAAGCCACCTCCTCAACACCTAGCTTGTAGGTTCTCTTCACAACAACGCTGTTTGGAGACCAAGTCCCATTCAGAGCAAAGAACCCTCCCTTCAATTAAAAAACTAAAGAAAGTAGGATTTTGGTCCATCGCCAAGCTCTCCAAACTCAAGAAAACCCAACCAGAGCCAATTTAGAGCAAAGAAATCAATTCTAAAAATGGTACACCAGATGCATGCCAAACCTCGCAGACATATCAGCATCTGGAGAATGTTTCTTTCTTATAATTTGTCACGTAGAGCAAACACAACTACGTTCATCTTGTCACGGCAGCATTTCCCACACAGCGGTCGGCATAACGTGTCGCGATTTCAGTCAACGGAGGGTTTGTATCCAACACTGGCAGCAAGTGTGCATATTGGAGCCACGACACGTTGAGAGTACGAGACAACACCAGACCGCTTGCCAGCGGGAGGGCGTGGAGCCCAGTGTCGTTCAAATACATCTCCTTGTAAATAAAGCGTCACTTGGAGTAAGTGCTTCAGCGGCTGGCAATAGCATTGGCCACAACCAAAGCCAAGTGAAAGAAGAGAAGAATGTGGCAGGTAGCCAATGTTTATCTTCATAAGAACATTATCGGGAAGCCGGGTAGGTAGCAAACAGACTCCCTATAGGGGAATAATCAAAGTATCTGGGAATCAATAGCACAAGAATAGTTAATGCCCCAGATGTATGCACACAATATCAAGGACAAAGGATGGGCCACTGATTAGGTTCTGCTGATCCACAACACTGTGAAGGCAGCTGGGTGGTGGAGGCTTACAGACACTTAACAATGGCCAGGTCCGAAAAACAACTTGGAACTCACTTCATGTCCATTCCCTCAACAGCATCTGCAACTATACGTGCACCACTGAGAAAACACTTTCGAACAAAGGTGATGACTGCCTTGATGAGTGTACTTTTGAGTTGGAAGAGGTCGTTGGCTATAAAAAGGTGTATATGAAACAATTAGGGCTGCAGTGCACTCAACAAATCTCTGGAGTCCGTTTAGGGAAACGCACTGATGGGAGGAGCAGTCGAACACTTTCCTGCTGCTGTTCCATACTGTTCTCCTTGACCACAGAAACACCAGTTTTATCGAAATCAATCACATGTATTTCACCAACTTGCTGCCAAGACTGTTATGGATGAGAAATCGTACTACATTGCTATGTAATATAAATATATCAGACAAAGTCGAAAACCAGTGGTTTGACAACTGGATGCACTGCTGGGTTTGAACAAAAGGATGGTATACATACAAGACAATTAAACGTTAGATGCACACAGAAAAAAATACACATTAGGAGCTGGATCGTGTCTTACCTCCGCGTCTTCTGTGTGCCCTGCCGCCGTTTCGTGAAGAGCCCTGTGTGTCTTCTCGTTCTCTACCGACACATCCTCCCATGGTTATCCGACTACAAGCTGTTTTTAGATATCGCTCAGCAGCGAGGGGCCACCATAGAAGCCGACGACACTCTGGGTCCCATTAAAAAATGCATATCCTCTGTGTACGACTGATAAACCCAAGAGACTGTCAACTGGGGCTACGAGGAGACCACGGGGCGCTCCACCGGTTCGACTTGATAATTGGTTTGATTGATGACTTACGTGAATGAAAGGTGACTGCGTGAACGCGTTGCTATGGTTTGTTTGCAGTGTTCTGATATTAGTCACGTGTAGTGAACACTTTGATAGCCGGACAAGTGAACCATCATGCAAACAGAGCTTTAAATAACACGAGTACACGAGTAAATGTTTCTATGCAAAGCGGCGGCTGTTTGGGACTCAAAAAGGACAGACGAGTTGAGTCTGAAGACTAGCGAGGAGTCTTGAGTGTCATGCCGCTATAAATTAACCACACTGCTACACCTTCCTCGCTAGCAAGCTAGCCGGGCTAGCGGACTGGCTAGCGTTAGTAAACACAAACTTTCCCACAGCCCGTCACATCCCAAAAGGTTCCGCGTTCTTAAACACACGGCGATAACGGCGGTGGTGTCGTTCAGCTGCCTTGGGGAGCCATTCGGGACTTTGTGCGTTGTCTGTCCGTGGTGTGTGTGTATTTTTAAATCCCCCTGCTTCCGTCTCCTCCCGTGGTAACTGCTGGCTACGGCTAGCGAGAGGAGCTAGCAGTTCCTAACTTTAGTTTTTACGCATGCGCAGTGCGCATTCCAGTGGCAGGTATCAAATTATTTGACGTCACGTTTTCCTTTTGCTCTCTGCGGCGATGAATTATTAAATATTTCTATAGATTGATGGTCGCTGAAGCTCTTAACAAATCAAATATTTTGAAAGAAGACACAGCGTTGTATTTCAGATATATACCTGCAAACAAAGAAACACATTTGCTATTCGTACAAAGCCAGTGTGCCATTCAATGTTTGTTTTTATCTTTAGGTGGCCATAGTTTCTATTACATGATACTTACACGTAAATACTTATGTATAGATATAAACTAAAGGAAAGTGCTGGTTTGAGTAACAACTTTTGCGCATGCGTACATTCATCAGGAACCAAGGAACGATGGCTGCGGATAGTGCCTTGTTGGTGTCTTTGGTTGAAGAATTTGTTTCTGGACTGCAAGACAGCAAGGCCAATGACACAGCTGCCGGTAAAAGCTCTGTTCTATTTCTCAAACCACCTCACACAGGAAAGTAATTGACAGTGTTGGCATACAATGGCATTCATTGATGCATCCGCTGCTCAGCCCAACATGTGCTAGCTGCGTTAGCATGTCATTACAACAGCCAGTGGATGTTTCCTATTGGATACACCGCATGGTGTAACATCTACCAGAAATTAAAATGTATTACATTTATGGTACTTCTTGTTGATGACATTTCAAGATCTACTTGCATTACGCGTAACTGTCAAATTGAATTGTCATATTGTTAAGCCTGTTTTTAGTTTGGGACATTAGACAGACAGACAGACAGAAATACTTTAATGATCCCTGAGGGAAATTGCATTTGTTTCAATACTCCAAAGAAAAAAAGAGGAGACACACTCTACGTATAGTAGAGTGTTAGTTTCTGACAGTTTGACCTGTTATCCCTGTGCTGTGAATGAACCCTGAACCCTGACCCCACTGGTAATGGCTTAAACGTATATGTTGTTTTGTTGTATGTCACGTCGCCTGGTTTGTGATTTACATTTTCTTCACAGGCGTTAAAGCTAAGCAGTTTACAATACTGCAGTTAGTGGAAGCACTTGGGTAAGTTATGGCTTGATGTCTCTCATCCTCAACCCTGTCCAGCACCTATATCTGAAATACACACAGACCTTTCATCAACTGTCCATTATCCAAGGCCTCCACTGTCCATTATCCACCTATCAGGATTACATTATTCAATTATATCTTAAGTCCCACCAATGTGGGAATGTTTAATACAACCCAGGGGACAGTTCAACAGATAATGTCATCCTAGACAGACCCTTTGAATTTAGCATTCCTTCTCATCAAGTCGAGCGTAATCCATTTGGTTTCCCCTCTGCTGCTCAAACGTAGCTCCGGGTCTCGGATTTAGTATTTTGTGCTTTGTATTGCAGTTTTGCACGGAACACGCTATATAAATAAAGTTTGATTGAGTTGATTGCTTCTCCCTGTACAGCGCGAGTTTAACAAGCACCCAGCCTCACACGAGAGCACGAGGGGTCCAGCTCCTCTCTCAGGTCATTCAACAGTGCTATGGTGATCTTTCAGAGAGTGAAGGTAGACGGCCATATTGGATCAATGCACATATCCATCAATCTGTCTATCAATCACTAGCTAAAAACCGTGACCAAAGGCATTTGGGATTCTATCGTTCCATTGCATTCACAATTATTTTCTATTTCTGTCTATTTTACTCCACAGTGGAAGTGCTCATTGCTTTCTATGAAAACAGACTGAAGGACCACTATGTTATCACACCCTTTGTCTTACAAGGGCTAAATGCTTTGGTGAGTGTCTTGTTGCTTCTCTCTTAAACACAAAGAGACTTTGACGCATATCCCGTTTTCGCCACAACATTAGCAAGTTATCGGAGGGACCTCCACGAGGTCTGGTAACCGTGGTGTGTGTGCTCTCCCAGACCAAAAGCTCCCTGTTGCCAGCTGGTTCGGCCGTGTCCATGCTCCGCTCTCTGTTCCAGGATGTCCAAGTCCAAGTGAGTCCCCACTGTCACCTTTTACATTGTTACATCAGTTAAGGTTTTTCAGTGCATCCTCCATGTGTATCGATTTGGTTTTTGTATTGATTTTCTATGATTAAACATTGAGAATCATATTTATTTATGTATGTGTGTATATATAGGCCGTGCCAGTAAAAGGATAAGGTCAATACTGAATGCTCCTTCTGGAATAAAGGTTGCTTATGTAACTAGGAAGTTTGTGTGTGTGCCTGTGTGCGTGTGCGTGTGCGTGTGTGTGTGCGTGTGTGTGTGTGTGTGTGTGTGTGTGTGTGTTAGTCCCTGATGCTGGCAGAGCGAGCCTCTGTGTACAACATGCTCCTCAACCTCATGGAGTCCAGAGAAACAGGTGAGAGGACAAACGGTGATCAACGCCATCAACTCTCTCCTCCTCGTCACACTGAGCTGTCTGTTAAACCGCTTCGACTAATCACCTGTTCTCGCCGTTTACCAGAGCTGAAAGGGTTAGGGGCGGACTTTGTGTTTGGTTTCGTCCAATCCATGGATGGCGAGAGAGACCCGCGGAACCTTATGTTGGCCTTTCAGATCGCCAAGAACTTCGTCCAGAGAGGCTACGAGTTGGGTGAGGACGCACACGCACACGCACACGCACACGCACACGCGCTGTACTCCAGCCTCTAATCCACTCTGCGTCTCTACGGCAGGTAAATTTGCGGAGGAGCTGTTTGAGGTGACGTCCTGCTATTTCCCCGTGGACTTCAGCCCCGTGAGTCGCTGTTTATTCAGCTGCCCCCCACGCACCAAAGAACAAGATGAAACCCAAGAACGTAGCAGACACTAATGTCATCACAGACTTCCTGTGGCCTGCCTTGACCCTCGACCGGGCTGGGGGGGTTGGGGGGGGGGGGGGGCAATAACACAGGGGGAGCGTCAATAACCGTGTGGACACGTCACTGCGCCACCGCACCACCGTCACACACGCGTCCCCTTTTCAGACGGCTTAATGAGATAAATCTGCACAGGAAACGCCGTCTTGTTTGCTCGCGCGCTGGCTTTGTCTCCGCACTGGTGACAGGGTCGGCATGACGACGGTGGCAGAGTCAGACAAAAGCCGCCGTAGACGCTGGGGAGTGACGTGATGCTCGTGTTTGTCTTGGCAGGCCAACTGCCGTAAGGTCGGAGGAGTTAATGGAGCCCCATTCTTTGGTGTTGTTATTCTGTCCTGCATTAAAGTCAGCGTAGAACATATTCAGTGGCACTGATTATGTTTTCAATGCTGTTAGTTAATGCAGATACAAAAGGAATATCTTAGAGTCATGGCATATAGTTCTGTGGATAATGATGCTCACACGATTATACATTGAAACTAATGGAAATGTTTTAGTTTGAGCATATTTTAGCAAATACCTTAGACACAGACCATTAACCTCCCCAGCTTTCATCAGGGTATATCTTTACCCCCCCCATCTCAAAGCACACACACACTGTTTTCCTTCTCAAAACTAACAAGCCATTTCTTTTCCATGTCTGTGACCCCTGACCCCTAGCCTCCTAATGACCCCCATGGCATCACTCAGGAAATGTTGATCCTGTCGCTGAGGGCTGTGCTCTCTGGAACTCCACACTTTGCCGAGGTACTTCCAAACATCTACTTGTAGAACTACCCGGCTTTGGGATTAGTTTTTGTCGTTTCTGTTGCCTTTCAACGGATGGATGTTATGTTGGGCTCTGTGTAAGATACGATGGGATTACGCAAGAATTTCAGTTGTCACAACACCAATGAGAATAGTGCAAAGTAAGAGAAGAAGACATGAAATAAGAATACAAATATACATTTTAATCTGCCAAATACATATATTCATTCATAAAAACCTTTTTAGAAATAAAAAAACAGCAGCTGAACTGATTAGAAATGTTTCTTTTGGAAAGGGGAATCCCTTGCCTTGATAAGTCCTACGCTCCCCTCCAGCACCACTTCAAACATGAATTATTAATTTTGTTGCATCCTCTGGCCTGCGAGCCACTCAGTGTCTGTCTGTGGCCCCGTGCAGTTTCTGCTGCCCCTCATCATCGAGAAGCTGGACTCGGATATTCAGAGTGCCAAGATCGATTCACTTCAGACCCTGGTGAGGGAAGTCCTCTCATTTTCCATTTCCCAACGCTATCTCATATGCACTCAAGAGTTCAGACCACTTCATTATTCCTAAACGTTTGGAGGGTAGAAGTAGTTTTGAATCCTACACAAAATGTCTATCTATAGGTTGTCTCCCACAATACATTATGGTTTAAGAACTAAAGATGGAATGTGAAATGCCAGCTGATTAGAAGACTGCGGTTTCATTTTGAACTAGTAGTTTACCATTGTGGGCACACAAATACAAGTCATTAAATTGTGAAGGAAATGAATGTGGAACAATGGCGTGGTCAGACAGTGTGGTTTCCTTCTCTCTTCCAGACGGCGTGCATGTCTACATATGAACACAAGGACCTTGAAGAATTCCTTTCTGGGCTTTGGACTTCCATACGCAAAGAGGTATGTTTTTGAGCAATTGAGTTTGGCGGAGTTTTGAGGAAACCAACAGCAAATTCAATGCACCATGATGTGAGACTTCTTGAAGCTTTGTTTGAGTTAATATTTGTATTATGATGTCGTAATTTCTCCCTATAATTCAGTCGTACATGATTAACTATTGAATCGAAATGTTTTTTTCTTTTCATTTTCATTTCATTATTCTATATCAGGCATCAGAACTAAAGCATACTAACCAAGATAATCTGAACTAAGGCTAGCTAACCAAGCTAATCAGAATTTCGGCCGGCTAACTGAGCCGTCTCTTCCCGGATGTCCAGGTCTTCCAGACGACGAGCGAGCGTGTGGAGAGTGCTGGCCTGGCCGCCCTGGCGGCTCTGACTTCCTGTCTGTCTCGCTCCGTCCTCGGCTCCGACTCTGAAGACCCCCTCAACACCTTCCTCCTCAATGTCCTCAAAGGTTTTCTCACCTTAAAGACTATGTTTGGCCTTCCTTGAATCAAGTCATATATATTGCAGTTTTGCACGGACATGTTTTGCACATGATTGGTTACCTCTTAATTGGTTCCTTTTTAATCAGCCGACTGGGAGTTGCGCTCATAGTGTTCCAAATGGAAGCACGGTTCCCAGGCCCTTTGTAGTTCAGGATCTGTGAACTGCGTCAACGTTGTCTCTATCTGTTGTCAAATTCGCCGATGTCTACATCCACTGTTAATCCCAACCAAATGTATGCTTTGTGTACGCTGTTCTCTGTGTTTCTCCAGACTGCCAGCATCACCTAAGTGAGCCGGACCTGAAGCTGGTGTGGCCCAGTGCCAAGCTCCTTCAGGCCGCCTCTAGCGCCTCCTACAGGGCCAGTCACATCGTGGCAGCCGCCGTCATACCTGGTCTGTTGGAGCAGTACAACAGCAGGACTCAGGTATGTCAGGAGTTGCCGATCCTTAAGAAACCAGCGTCCGGTCTGGGTGGGTCATTCCGTGCATCTGACAGTATGAGAGTGGAGCTTGAACAGAGCCGCGTGCCGATTGGGTGTTGGTCTGTGCTTCATGTCCCTGCAGAGCACCCACAGGCGGACCATCCTGGAGGTGATGCAGGGATTCATCCACACGGTGAAGAACACCAGCCAATCAGCAGACGACGGTGAGTTACTCCGCTCTCGCTCATTGGAAACCAGCTTGATCTCATATGTGCTTTTAGGATGTCTTTTGAAGAGATTAAAAACAAATAATAATTTCAAGCAAATATTTCCGCCCCACTCAAATGAGATCAGTTGCAAAACTCGGACTTTGACAAAACATACCAGAACAGAAACTCCAAGCCGCCCCCCCCCCCACCACCACCACCACGCCATACCTCAAGTTTGACTCATGTTGCTCTGTCTCCCTCACCCTCTCCCCCCCCCCCCCCCCACCCGCAGGCGACAGTGTGCTGTTGGCCCACCGGGACTCTCTGTGTGCCGTGGTGTTTTCAGCGCTGTCAGAGAACAGCTCCGAGCTCCGCGGCACAGCCACACGGGTGCTGTCTGCTCTGGGCCAGCAGACCGGTAGGTAGCACAGCCACACGGGTGCTGTCTGCTCTGGGCCAGCAGACCGGTAGGTAGCACAGCCACACGGGTGCTGTCTGCTCTGGGCCAGCAGACCGGTAGGTAGCACAGCCACACGGGTGCTGTCTGCTCTGGGCCAGCAGACCGGTAGGGATCACAGAACCTCTGTCACACGCCGTGTGCATGCAACGCATACGTCATCGTGTATCACCTGATGTTGCCACTACTTGGAATACGGTGTTTCCCTTTGGTTTTTGTTTGCATTCAAGGGTGTAGCACATTTAAATAAATGTTCAACCTGGAATTGATAAGGTGGCAACATATTTATGCTTTAGATCTGGTGCCGCAAAGCACAGCAGGAAGAGGCATTCACGTCATTATTTGCCTGGGCTTGGAGTCACTAATGAAAAACATAATGTGGTCGGAAAACTTGGCCATAATTCAGCTCCCGGGAAGTGACATCACAACGTCAGCTTTGAGATGGGGGTGTTCTCCCCCGGAGACCTTCTTCTGACCTTCTGGTTCTGCTTCTCCATGTGATGTGTCTCTCTACCGCCCCAAGGTCTGCTGTTGCAGAGTGAGGTGGAGCGGGCGGTGGACCATCTCACCAGACTTGTCCTGGAGGAGGAGGACAGCACTGTCAGGTGAGATGAGGGGCAGTCCGTTGAAGAGCAGACCGAATCCCAAATCCAAAACCATTGTATTTCTCATAGCTACAACATGTGGATTTATACAATCAGGCAGCAATAGGCAGGCAGGAAACTGAAATGAGCATGAAGAGATAACTACAGTTTCAGGCATAGTATTCCTTTTTTTGTGTGTATTTGGCTTTCAGTTCTTTGTTTGATTTACCAAGCTTAGTAATGACCCTCAAATGACCCTCCAGACCACAGTTTCCATACCTGATAGAGCTTGTCTCTGTTCTGCTCTGTGTGTCCCTCCAGTGTTTCCGTCATCGTATGTGCCGAATCTCTATCCAGACTGTACCCTACAGCATTCGCCACCAAAATGGTACCAACACTCAAGCAGGAAATCTTCTCTGGTAAGCTCTTAGTTCTGGCTTATCGGAGAGTTACACTGAAGTGGTAACCAAGTCAAATGGCAGGCACCTGCTCCGGTGGAACATGGATTATTGTCATCACTGTATCAGACTAAAATAGAAGTGAGTTCATTTTCCCTACTACTAACCCTATAATTTGCCTGCATTTCATAATTTAGAAGATGTTTTATCCATAGTGACTTAGAGTGAAATCAGATACATGGAGCAGGTGGGGGTTGGTCGTCTTGCTCAGGGCTTTCCTCCAGCTAGACAGCAGATATGGAGGGGGTCAGTCTCAGAACCTTTTGGCTGGCTAGCTAACATATCACTGCCCCTATAAATGTATTGCATCTTATCCATAGCAAATACATCATGAGCATGGAGGTTGGCCCCAGTGGGAGTTGAACCCCTAACTCTGGTGTGTGTTAATGCCATGCTCTAGTCTGGCCCAGGTTCTGCGCCATGCCTATGTCCCCCTGAAGTTCTGCCTTCACAGTAGAACATCTGGATCCCAGTTGTTATTATTTATCCCAAGTTCTGAGTTCTAACTAGTTATTATTAACCAGTATTCTCTGATACTTGTGGACCTTCAGTTCTGCCGGCCTCAGAGCCCATGGTCCAAGACCACAACGACGACGATGACGATGACTACAACGATGGCACACCGTCACTGGAGAGCTCCCAGCATGCAATGCGTCTGCGCTGCGTGTCCGCCCTGGCAGCCGTGTCCACTCAGCCAAGCGTTGTCCGGGAGAGTGCGCCTGTCCTCCTTGAGGTCCTCAGTTCGGCACACACAGGCAAGCTGATGAGACAGCACTTTACTGTCTGTCTGTCTGTCTGTCTGTCTACAGCCAGTCTGTCGGTCAATAATGTACACCACCCCCTGTCTGTCTGTCGGTCAATAATGTATCGTTTACATGATGGAATGTAGCATATACAGTCGCTAACGTCTGCCTCGACTTGATCATGACTTTCTGTATATAGCATGCAAATCTTGAAAATAAGTTTTTATCTTTTACATTTCATTGCTGTGATGCATTTCCTGTCTGGGATTGGTAAAGTGCTGACCTTGCTTCAGGCAGCGGTGATTTCTCGGTGGAGCAGGTGGTGGCGGCGTGCTTCAGCCTCCAGAGGATAGCCGACCAGGCGCTGGACTCTGAGGAGACTGGCCACTGCTTCTATGACATCATCATCCCGCGACTGCTGACTCTGGCTCTGCAGGCAGCGCTTCAAGGTAAGCAAAATAATTTTTCCATGAGAAGACAAAATATTGAGACTAAATTGAATTGGTTTGTTGTCAAACTCTCATATTAGCGCAGGTATTCCTTTACAACAATCCTTAAATCATACATTTCTAGAATTGCATTAAGATGCTGTTGTTTTGAAACACAATTGAAATGAAGTCTGTTGAACCTGGTGTCCATTTCCTGTCTTGACAGGTGAGGGGTCTTCTGGGCTCCGTAGTCCTCTGGTGGAGGAAGCGGTCCTGTCTGCCATGGTTGGAGTCATCAGCGCCGCCTGTGCTAAACTACAACCAGAGTAAGTCAAATGAAATTGGAAGCAAAAGGCTACGAAAAAGTGACGTAGCGCAGTGAAAACCGATATCGTCTCGTATCCGTCCCTTCCCCCCACCATCCGTGTGTCTCTGTGTTTGTCGTCTCGTGTGTAGTTGTGTAGTTCTTGTGCAGTTTGGTGAGGCTGATGTGGTTTCCTGTGTGTCACCAGGCTGGCAGCAAAGATGGCCTGCAGGGTGGTGTCTCTGTTCCTGGATGGCGACCGGTCCTTCCTGTCTGAAGACTCCCTCCCTCTACACGTCCCCCTGCTGCAGGTCAGAATGATGCTCCACCACTGGGGTCAGCTCTGTCGGGTCTGTCATGGACTGTAGCTCGCTTGGTGAGGCTTGTGGAGTTGATTCATCGAAATGTGTCCCCTTTTTACAAATTCTCAGATCAAAATCAATATTTGGGTCCATGATATACATCCTACATACACAATCTGGCACCGTGCATTTTAATGAATTTACTTAAACCTTTTGAGATGGAAATACATGTTATCACCATTTAGTCCTAGCTCAGTACTCTCATACAGGGGAAACCCCTGTAGATCTCACAAGCACCCTCGCTTGGCGGAGACGTTCACTGCTCTGGATGTGTCTCTCTGCCTCTCTGACAGCAGGGGGGGTCCTGGAGTCACTCCCAGCTGGTGTGTCTGCTCATGGCCTGCGTGTGTTCCCTGCCTCGCAATGTAAGTCAACCTCAACGTTTCCCGTGTACAGTATATACAAAGTGCACCAGGATTTTCAAAATGGTGAACACAATTCCTCTGCAGGTGTCAGGGTAAACGTATCTCGAGAACAGTGTTTGGATCCGGTTGTCTTATCTGCTGAAAACATGAAAACATTGCCAGCTTAAAACGTATTATGTGTTCATTGTCCTTTTCATGCCTGAAACTTTGATGTGGTCTCATGCTGCTTTCTTGGCCAGTTCACCATTGAAAAATGTATCTCAATGACACCTTCCATGTACTGATAACCCCTCATCCAGGTGGAGGTGCCCCAGGTGGAGCGACTGATGGAGCAGCTGGAGGAGCTGAGCATCACCTGTAGCCACGTCCTGTCCTACACGTCCGCCGCCAAGTGCTACGCTGGCCTGGTCAACAAGAGGCCCGCGGGTCAGTTCAGGCTGCTCTCAACAGGACAAAGCTTTGTCATTCATTCTCGCAGTGTAGTTCCGATGGAATATCGTGTCCAAATCTTTTTGTCTGTGGACGACGGATTGGGAAGTTTACAGTTTTTCGGTGATGTTTTTCAGGTGAGTCTCTTAACGCCTTGATCCAGCGCAGCACCAAGAGACTGTCCAGAGAGGTGGACTCCCCAGCGTCTCCTCAACGTGCCCAGGCCTTCACCCTCCTGCTCTGGGTAAGACCCTCCACCAGCTCCCCTTTCAACCTTTGAAGAGGGGAGCCCTTGCCCTTCCCCTTCAACCTCTTAGGGACGGACGGCTCCAGAGTCTCCATTGTTAATCGATTCTGAATGAAAATCACACCAAAAGTCACATGGTCCAGTACATTCTCCTTTCTTTGTCTTCAGCTTGCCAAGGGCCTGCTGCTCAGATACCACCCCCTCTCCACCGCACTGACGGACAAGGTAAGAATGAACACACGTGAACACACAGTAGTAGTAGTGGTAGTGGAGGTAGTGTTATTATTTAACCCCGTAACTCGTCTTATTGAATTGTGTGTGTGTGTGTGTGTGTGTGTGTGTGTGTGTGTGTGTGTGTGTGTGTGTGTGTGTGTGTGTGTGTGTGTGTGTGTGTGTGTGTGTGTGTGTGTGTGTGTGTGTGTGTGTGTGTGTGTGTGTGTGTGTGTGTGTGTGTGTGTGTGTGTGTGTGTGTGTGTGTGTGTGTGTGTGTCTGTGTGTGTGTGTGTGTGTGTGTGTGTGTGTGTGTGTGTGTGTGTGTGTGTGTGTGTGTGTGTGTGTGTGTGTGTGTGTGTGTGTGTGTGTGTGTGTGTGTGTGTGTGTGTGTGTGTGTGTGTGTGTGTGTGTGTGTAGCTCTTCTCCCTGCTGGCGGACCCTGAGCTGGGCTCTCTGGCAGCCGACGGCTTCTCCCTGCTGATGAGCGACTCGGCCGACGTCCTGAACCGCGGTTGCCACGCCGACGTGCGCATCATGTACCGCCAGCGCTTCTTCACCGAGAACTCAGACAAGCTGCTGCAGGGCTTCAACTCTGCCCCGCCAGGTACCCGGGGGAGGAGGGCTGGAGCACGGTGGACTAGGGTCTAGTGTAGCAGGGGTGGTGTACTATGGTCTAGTGTACTAGGGTCTAGTGTAGCGGGGGTGGTGTACTAGGGTCTAGTGTACTAGGGTCTAGTGTAGCGGGGGTGGTGTACTATGGTCTAGTGTACTAGGGTCTAGTGTAGCGGGGGTGGTGTACTATGGTCTAGTGTACTAGGGTCTAGTGTAGCGGGGGTGGTGTACTATGGTCTAGTGTACTAGGGTCTAGTGTAGCAGGGGGTGATGTACTATCGTCTATTGTACTTGGGTCTAGTGTAGCGGGGGGGTGTAGCAGGGTGCACTGGGGTCTAGTGTAGCAAGGTGTGGTGTACTAGGGTCTAGTGTGCTATGTTGACAAGAATAGCATACATTTGTCAGTGCA